>CAUYON010152719.1:0-60322 GCA_963573935.1 Arctocebus calabarensis | reverse complement strand
ATTGTCTATAAGATTTGGAATGATCTGTTTTTTGAAACTATCTTTTACTTTTATTTATATAATATTAGTTGTCTATTTTTTGTGACTTTGGAAAAAAAATAAGAAGTTAACTGATAACTTCTGACTGAGCCTCAGAGTTAAAGCATTCTATAATACACATACTCTTATTTGACAATGTGAACGTTACTTTCTTTGCATTATTATTATTAATATTGCTTAATATTTCAAGGCAGTAATCATCTGTTTTCTTTTCTGAATGTATTTATTTTCGTTCATTCTTTACGAGGTTTTTGTTTCTAGTCCTTATCTTAAACATTGTTATTGTTATTAAATTTTAAGCCATTTTAATTTTGTGAAGGCAAAAAGTGGAAACCTAACAAACACATCTATATGTAAAAAAAAAAAAAGAAAAGGAAAGGAAATATTATTAATATCATTCATTGCCAGTTTTATGTATAACTCTGGAGAGTTTTCCCTCACTTCCCACTTTAGAATGATACTTTTAGTGCCCTGTGCTTCCCTTTCCTGCTCCTCTCTGCTTCTATCTCCTGATTTCCAATAGTTATATTGTTAGTTTTATGTTGTTGATAATGGAGATATGTACATCATCTTTCATAACAATAATCAAAACTTCAATGTTTTTCCTTATAGGTTGATTACAAATGCTAAAAATGCATTAATATCATTTACATTATTACAGCTACGCCAATCTACTTACTGAAAGGCCAAGTACTTTGAATTTAATACATCACACTCTCTAAAAGTTAACACCTTAATCCCTGTGCTCCTCAAATCGGAGCATTCAAATGGATTCTTTACACTTCACTAATTGCTCAAAACCGTGCCACTTTATTTCGTTTCATATTTGGATCTTGCTCTGTTTAACTTTTTTATTTTAAAATAATTTCAGTATTAGCAATGTTGACAAATTTGTGCCAAGAGTTTCCAAGTACCCTTTATCCAGCTTCTGTAATGGGGATGACACATATAACCTCATTACAGCTAGGAAAACGAGGAAATTAACATTTTTTACAATACTTTTAACTAAACGATAGGCCTTATTTGAATTTGAGAAGTTTTCCTCTCCTCACTCAATGTTCTTTTTCCTTCATAGATTCCAAACTAAGATCCCACATGCATTTGTTTATCATGTAGCCCTAGCCTGTTCTAATCTCAGACAGTTTTTAGTATTTCTTTGTCTCTTGTGACCTTGAATCTTCTGAAGAAGACTGGCCAGTTATTTTACAAAATTCTGGTGATTCCCTGAGAACAACTTGTGGTTATATATTTTTGTCAAGAATGACACAGGTCTCAGCTGTGTACTGGTTGACTTTTATCCATGGATGTGTAATGTCCATAACCACTTGTATCAGTGACTTTAACCTTAGTCTCTTGTTTGGGTGCCTGGTGTGTTTCAGCACTATAAAGCTACTTCATTTTTCTGTTGTAATTGGTAAATATGTCGCAGGAGATCCTTTGAGGATCTACTGTACTCTAGGATCTCCTCTATGCTAGGATGATTTCTTTTATCCTATGGCTCATCCCACCAGGATGCCATTACTAAATTGGTTGCTCACGTTTTCCCATCTTCTGCCATTACATCTTCTTTTAGTGGAACTTATGTCTTTCTTCCTCAACACTACTCTTTCTCAAAGACTTTCTTATTTTTTGGCATAACAAGATGTTTCAAGTACATATTAGATTTTCCCTGACCTAACGCTGGAATCAGTTTTCTTTCTATTTCCCCCCCCCCCCCTTTGGCAAGAAACTCAGGTGTGTTTTATGAGAGGATGGCATTCAGTAGCCAACACTTGGTACTGGGTCCTCATTGCTATTAGGATATCACATCCTTCAGGCCTCTCAGCATCTCCACAGAGAAGAATAGACAATATATGTATATACAATAATAACTCATACATACACATCTATATTTTTGAGTATCTATTTATCTGTCTTATCTTAAAAGCTATCAGCTAATGCTGATACTTCAATTCCAACTTGGCTCATGCTAGGCTCTCCCTTCACTTAATTCCAACAACTTTCTCCAAAGAACCTGCCTCTCATCATCAACAATACATGCAACTTACTTGTTCAGTCCATTTACAAAGTTGCTAATACGTGTCCTTGCGAGTAGCAGATTTATTAAACAGAAGACAGTGTTTGTGTACAGATCTTTTAGCCTTTTAGATTTACAGTGGCAGCCTCTATAGAAAATACTGTTTCCCAAAGTTTCTTAGGTTAAGTATTTTATTCCCTATCCTCTTGAGTGCGGTTATAGATTTTTGTTTTGTTTTATTTTGTTTTGTTCTTTCTTCTATAACATAGTTAGGCTATTTGTTACTGTTTATAGTCTACTTTAATTTTCCCCCACATGCTGGTTTGATTTTACCTATTTCTCTATTTATTTATTCGTTGTGATATGGGAACTATTACAATGATTCTAAAGGGTCAAAACTACATGAAAATGTATACTCCATAACGTGTAGCCTTTATTGCCCATATAATCAGTTCTTATTCCCCCTTGTCTTAGTCTATTCCAGATACTATAACGAAATACTTTAGACTGAGTAAATTATAAACAACAGAAATTTATTGGTCACAGTTCTGGAGTCTGTTAAATCCAAGGTCAAATTGCCAGCAGATGCATCATTTGGAAAGGGTTTGCTCTCTGCTTCAGAGATGGTACCTTGTACTCTGTCTTTGCACAGTAAGAGTGGTGAATCAGCTCCCTCAAGCTTCGTTTATAAGTATGATGTTCCCTTTCATGAGAGTGGAGCCATGATACTCAGTCACCTCCCAAAGACCCCTTCTTTAAATATGATCATATCAGCAATTAAGTTGCAACATAGGCATTTAAAGGGGGAACACGAGCATGCAAACCATTCCACCTCTGACTACCCCCAACATTCATGCCCTCCTCATATGCAAAATGCTTTCATTTTAACTCAATAGCCCCCCAAAGTCTTAACTCATTCTAACATCAACTTAAAAGCCTAAAGTTCATAGTCTTACCTAAATATCATCTAACTCAGGCATGGGGGAGACTCAAAGCATGATTCACACCAAAAAAAGATTATTTTCCAGCTATAAACGTATGAAAATAAACATGCTATATGCTTCCAAAATGCAATGACAGGACAGAGGTAGACTGAACATTCTCATTCCAAAAGAGAAAAATGGGAAGGAAGATAGAGCAAACTGGAGCCCAGTACATCCAAAATACAACAGAGTAAAAATATTAAATCTTAAAGCTATAGAATAATCTCTTTCAATTCCACATTCCACCTTCTGGAAATAATGAAGATGAAATTGGGCCCCGATGGCTCCACACTGCCCTGCTCCCAGGGCTTTTCTGGGTGCAGCATGTACTGTAGTGCCTGGGTTGCAGTTGTGCCTATGGGTGTCCAAGGCTGGAGCTGCCTGCTGGTGGGTCTGCCAGTCTGGGATGTGGGGGTACCCTCGCCCCATCACTCCAGCCAACAATGTCCTAGGAGGGGTTCTCTGTTGTGGCCCTGTCTCTGTGGTAATTCTGTCTAAGCTCCTAGGCTTTCTGGAGCATCATCTGAGTGTCAGGTAGATGATCCATTCCCCCATGGCGTGCATATTCTGTGCAGATATGGAGATGGCCTTGCTCACATGCAACTGCGATTTACCACAGGTGCCTTTTGGAGGGGCTTCCTGTATCAAACCTGAGTAGACTCAAGCCACAGCGAGGGTAGACAAGAACCACTGCATCAGAGTGCAGGACCCAGCTCTTGAAGTCCTTCTGTTCTCAATGCCCTGGTGGGCGGGGTCTATGGAGACAGGCCAGCATCTCCCCACCTCCACCCCAAGATGTCTGAAATGTTTTCCTGTCATTCTTTCATTGGCTGGATGAATAGAATGAAGCTTTTTTCATCCACACTAACCTTCTTATCAACGTTCACTTGGCCATACAACCCTAGGGTCCTCTCCAAACAGGTTTTCTCATTTTTTAGTAAGTTGGGAATTTTCCAAGTCTTCAAAGTTATGATTCTTTTTCTATTACAAATTTCATCTTCAGTTTGTTTTTCTCTTTCACATTTTACTATAAGCTGTCAACAAAGCCCATGTCATACCCTCAACATTGCTTAGATATTTCTACCACTAAATACCCTATTTCATTATTCGTGAGTTTCTTCTTCCACAAACACCAGGATACAAACATAATTCAACCAAGCCATTTCCCTTATAACAAAAACTGGACTTCCTGCAGTTTCCAATAGCATGTTCCTCATTTCTGTCTAAGACATTGTCAGAATACCATCTATAGTTCTGCCTCCATTCTGTTCATTACCATATAGGTAATCTTTAAGATGGTTGAAATTTTCTCTACCGCTCTTTTATTCTGAGCCCTACCCAGAATTGTCCTCTATGGCCTGTTCATGGTAATATTTGATTTTGCTGACAGACACTTTCAAACTCTTCCAGCCTCCACCCATTGCCCAATTTCAAAGTTACTTCTACTTTCTAGGTATTAGAGACAGGAACACTCCACTTCTCCATACCAATTTGTTCGTTTTAATGTTTCACCTGGCTTTTCTTATTTCTTGTTGCTAGAATACATTTTTGTTTTCTTTACCATATTCATAATGTTTTTTGACTTTCTTCTCAAGACAAGTATTGCTGCTAGTTTATTATTTTTGAATTTCATTGAATTATATTCCTAAATTTTAAAGTTTGCTTTATCTTTCAACTTGAATTTCCCACACATTTTTATTATTGTTGCTATTTTTTTCAGAAGTTTCTAATTCACATTTCTTTGTCTTTTATTTGTTGAGAAGGAATATCTTAGCCCCCGGTATCCCATACCAAGCACAGTGGCGTTCACTGGAGTACTCTGGCCTGTAACTGTCCTCTCACCGTTTTCTCCAGAGAGGAGCATCTTACCTTGCAAGCTTTCAAGAAGGAACTGAAGATAGCAACTAAAGGAAATGTGTTCTTTTTCTCTCCTCTTCTTCAGATCTGACATACTACAAAAATAAAGCACCCAAGTAAAACCTTATTCAAAAAGATTATTAGAAAAGGGAGAAATATTTAAGATCTTACTGGATCAGAAAGTGACTGAAGTCCATGGCAGGTGACAGAAGAAAACACCATAGCGGACTTGGATGCTCCCCCAGAGGAAGCCAGGACCTGGAATGCTCTGACGAGGCTTTCAAAACTCCTGGTGGAAAATTCCCTGAAATTTTCCAGTAGCAATACAGAAAACATCTTTGAATATCAAAATAAAAAAAAGCAGAAAGGCAAGGTCAGCATAAAATAATCAAAACATTTTTGAATGACATTTCAGGGTGCTGTATTTATTGCACACAGCATGACTATTAGGGTCTGAATGTTTGAGTCACCCTAACATTCATTTGTTAAACTTCTAGCCCGAGAGGCAATGGCACTAGGATTAAGGGCCTTTCCGAGGTGATTAAGTCATCTCATGTGTGGACTTAGTGCTACCATGGAGGGACAGAGCCAGAAAGTCCCCCGTCTATAAACCAGAAACCTGCTGCCCCCTCACTCTTGGACTTCTCAGCTGGCAGAACTGTGAGAAACTCACTCCTGTGGTTTCCAAGCCAGATCATTTTTGGTATTTTCTTATAGTGCCCCAACCAGACTAAGACAATACATAGGAGATTCTATGCCGAAACAAGCAAATATCTAAGGCAGTCACGGGATGTGATGTAGACCTCTAACAAAATACTTCAAGGTCTGAGTCAGATGTTGATTGGCTGGAAAAATGTTTCAGTGGGTTTATCCAATTCAAGGAAGTCACACACGAGGCGTTTGTTCTAGTGGGAACACACACCTCAGGTACATTTACAGCAACAAGAGTTCAAAACTCGCTGAGGGTTATTCTCCAGTTTAAACAAATATAGGTAATGGATTGGGAAGGAAGGCATTTCAAAGAAATGCATTGTAGATATTCAAAAGATCTTTTCTGTATTGCTATTGGAAAAAATGCAGGGAATTTTTCCATCAGGAGCTTTGTAAACCTCCTCAGCGTAATTTGGGCAAAAGGAAACCATGTCTCAAATGTGTCGCTTTCTGGGAGAAAGAACAATGTGTTTTTGCTACTGATGTGGAGAACTAAAGTGGATTTTTCTTTTACAGGGGATGGTATTTTTTGCCAAATAAGTTTAGATTCACAGCTGATAGATTCTGGAACATTGGCATGGATAAGTTAGAAACCTGAGAAGGCTGAGGCTGGGAGGATATTTTTTAATCTGACTTCTTTTACTCGGATCATCTTTCTATCACAGTCTTTGGCAACTAAGTCCTACATTATAGAAACATAATTTTACTTGTGTCAACATTTCTAGGGACAGAGGATGGATAAGCTTGTTTTAAATTTTGTAGGTATAAGCCGCTGCTATGGATCCTAAGTATTCTTTTATTTTCAATATGAAACTCTGAATTAGCAACCTCACATAGTTTAAATAAGCAACTACAGCCAGGCTAAAGAAATATGCACAATCCAGGCCAGACTTATTCTACTGCAGCACCTAGTGGAAAACTCCAAGAACGAGAGTCAACAGCATACAAATTAGAAGTAGGAGACACTTTGGATTTTCATTTCGTGGACTTTCAAATAACATGCCCCAGGGCATTTTAATTTATTCTTCAACTCTCGCATTCAGAAAATTTGTCCTTACATTTCTAGAATATTAATTCATTGCTAGACATTCGATAATAGGATGGTGTGATACTATAATTTGAGCCATCTTCATGCTCTGTTATTGTATTAATTACGTGTAATAAGTTGCTGTCATTGGAGAACTTTTGATGAACTATATGGGACAATGTGTCTCGACATAATTCGAGTTGTACAATAGAATTTAAAAAATGGTATTTCAGCTTAGATACACAGTGGTCTTGAAATTTCTCTGATTTACATGCTGTTTTAATTGATTTCAGATCCTTCTGAAAGTTAAATTACAATTCTCACCAGTGGGAATTTATACAGTGGCTGGTGTTAGAGTGAGGGGGGGGGACTCAGGAATGTAGGAAAACTGCCTTGTGAAACTGCCCATTTCCTTGCTTGGGAGGCAGACACTCTCTTGCAGATCAGAGGCCCCATGGTGGGCGAGAACGGTTCAGGTTAGCTAACCTGGGGACATTTTGGTATATGAGATTTAAAAACCTCCTTTACCCTGACTTTTTAACATCCCAGCCTGTCAGGCCCCACTACCTTTTGAACTCTCAGGAACGTCTTTGTGTCTATTGAAGCTATATCCTTAGAGAATTTTAGACACAGAAAACAAAATTTCACTCGCTATTTGTGCAACTTGCAGTGTAGGAAATGCTCTATCAGTGGTGTTACCCTGACTAATGGCAGGATACAACTCACCCATAAGCAACCAGTGTAACCGTACAGTGCATAGAGATTGTGTCAATAAATAGTGTGGTTTGTGAGAGGAAAATTGACAGCTGAGAGTCAGGTTACACAGGAGAGTGAGCACTACTTGAGTACCCCATCAGGATACTAAGCAGGTAGGCATTTAGATTTGTTTTGATAAAAATTGGGGAAGTGTAAGGAGGTTCTACCAGAGGAATACAGAGATTGATTCACACAGTCCAATGCTGCTGTTTGCAGAATGACAGCAGAGGAGCAGAAATGGAGGCAGAGACAGAGCCTTCCCCCCTCCGCAGCCTCCCATCAGCAGCTTGTACACAGTCCTGCCTTTGACTCGTTCAGCAAGGCCTGAATATTCTCTTAGATGTTTTGAGCTTAGAGGCATCTAATTTTAGCAGGATCCACAAAATCCGAACATTTCCATATTTAATGGCACACAGCAGGAAAGCCCCTTGAGCAGGGAAGTCTTGGAGTTTCGCCAGGCTTGCAGTGAGAGGACTTATTGAAAAGTCACCAGGGCTGGATGTGTGTCCAAAAGGGAACAGGGCACAGGGCAGTAACAAGGCTTTCTCAGATCTAAAGTACAAATCCGACAGTCCTGATAGAGTCAAAACTTGGCCAAATACACTCCATTAAAGACATCTACTGCTGGAATCGATGTTAATTCCTTCGGATAGCCCTCTTCTCCGGCGCATATGAATTAATCCACATGGCATCAGCACACAGAGAAACTTGTGTTCAGTTTCATAGAGAAATGTTTCAGCTCAGCTGCTTTTCTTTACAAGGAGAGCGTGGAAAATGATACACTTCCTCATTCCTTTCAGATATTGTATTTAGTAAATCATAATCCAGGTCACAACACTGGGCTTTCAGTCTCTATGCTATACAAGCATTCAATCTAGCTTTGTCAGTTGGTATCAGGCCAATGGTTAGCTGGGGTTCCACTGTGAACCCCAAATTAAAGCTTTTCATATTAGAAGGTAACTTTGATAAAGATAGGCAAAATCTCCATGGGAGTAAGATTTTAATAGAATCAAATTCAAATGAACACATTTGAAGTTAAAAGTCTAAGAAAATGTATTTTAAGATTCTTTATTATTAAGAAAAGAATTGAAGCATGGTGAAGGGTCATCACTGCAGCCTCCAGAAGACTATGTGGCCCATATTACACACTATTACACCATATTAAACCATATTACACCATATTATCACCATATTACACACTATTCGTTTGGCTGAGACTGTTCTGCTGTTGTGGAAATTTAGGAGACAATTTCTCCATCTTTCTCGGCCTCAGTTTTTTCCCATGAACTGACATCAAAATGATTCTTCAAGCAGTACCATTTCTGACAAAAACATATAATTTAAAGGAAAAAAGAACCTAGAATACTGTGCCATTTTCAGTAACAAGTTGGGAGTTTTTTGATCCTTTTACTATTGTTTTAAAAAATACATACTATTTTTACTTATTTCTGAAGAATAATACAATAGTATTCAGCCAGAGAAAGTTTCATGAGTTGAACATAATTGGGTAACAAGCTAATAGCTCAAGATAGGGAATATTACCAGCATCTCAAGACTTTCACTTGTACTCTCTGTAATCATTATTCTGTTATGAAAATGCTGATTGAAAACTCTTGAGTCTATGCATGGATCTTGTCAACTAGCTTCACTGTAGGGAAACTTCCCAAAGACCTGGATCAATCACCTTCCTCAGGAGTAGAGGTTTCGATTTCCGTGTGAACTTTGGCTGTCAGCTGGAGATCCAATGAGTTTATCTAACCTTTCTGAATATCAAACTTTATATTCACCCTCTGTCTGCAAAGAATGAACTTACTTTTATTTTTCTATGTTAGAATGAGACAATCCTACAAATCTAACAAATCTACAAAAGGGTAAAGGTTCTGAGATTTTTCTTGCAGTTTAATCGATCTTTCAAACAATCCTTTTAATTTTCATGTTTCCTTTATCGTAAGTCCAAACAGCACCTGTTATTCCCAAAGGTGCAGTCATCGGAAGTTTCTGTGGTATGATTCTCAGATTCTGCCTTCTAGTGTAGGACTCAGTTCTCTTAGATTTAATACACTATTTATTCATTTACAATTATTTTCCTAGTTCAAAGTTTTCATTGTTTCACATCTTCCTTGTTTTTGTTTATATAAACATTACTGCCATTAGTATGGGGTATAGAGAAGAAATAGAAATAGAGGTATGTGTTCAACAGTCAATATTTTATATCTTCTCTGAAATATGTTACCCATTTTCTTAAATTTTTATACATATATTGCTATTTTCAAGAGCGAAGGAATGATTTTTCAACAAGTATTAGACAGTTCCCCCAAATCCAATTAAGGATTTTGTTAAATTTATAAATTAGAACTTCAATTAAGTTTTCTCCTAAATAGCTTTCTCTTATGGTCTTCCAAATCTCACATACTTTCTACGCTTATTTCGTATTTATTTTCTGGGACATCCCAAGTTTTTTTTTTTTTTTTTTTCTTCATGTCTTTTGTTTTCTCAATCTAATGACCCTTATGACAGTTTTTTTTAGATTTATTTTCTTAAGGCAAGAACATCCTAGATCAAGTTGTAGGAAAGAGTTCATTAGTGGTTGATTTTCTAAATCTGAAGCATACCTGTAAATACATTTATTTTGCATTTTTCTTGCTCATTGTTGTATTGAGAATTCCAGTTCAGAAATCTCATTCTTTTAAACTTTGAATGAATTGTCCCTCTAATTCCAAAGCAATCATTTTCATTCCCTTTCCTTTGTATGTGATTTTCTTTTCTGCATTTACATATTTTTTCTATCTGTATATTTTATGTATCTATGTGTATATTTTATTGTTGTGTATGTGTATTATTTTCAATCAATGTGCTCTGTTAGATCATTAACACTGTTTTTTTTAATTTTTTTTCTTAGTTCTTGGAAATATCTTTATATTATTTATTTGATAATTTACCCATTTAACTACCTTCCACTTTTTATAACTACTATCAATGAGAATTTGATCTTCTAGAATTAATCTTAATGCTTATATGTTTTCCACTTTTACGTATTTCTTAATCTTATGTTCTATTGGGGGGTATTTTCCTATCCCATTAATCTTTATGTTGAATTGTTATTTTGTTAATGAACACTTTGATTTCCAAGAGCTCCTTTATATTATTTATATTTTTCTTTCTCATGGTCTCTTTTCTTTCTTTTATGGACAAAACATTTTCTCTCATCTTTCTAATATATTAAAGACATGGTTATTGTCTTCTCTTCCTGACCTGGTTTTTTTTTTTTTGTGAGTTCCTTTAGAGAAAAGCGTATTCATATTAATTTATTTTTTTTTTAATCAAAAGCTTTCTGAAAAACTGTCGAGCTGTGCTTGACTCTTTATCCGTGTTTCAGACTAAAACACTGAACAGCTGACTGATTACTCTGTGAGTATGGGTATGAGACTTACTGACTTGGGAGTTTCACTGTGGAATGATCAGTTGAATTCATGTGTTTTGGTTTAAATTATTCAGTTCCCTAAAGTATCAGTATATGAAATCTTTTCTCTGAGACGATTCAGGTATTCTTGAGAAAAATCGTTGAATCTCCTATCTGGGAGTAGAAATTCTGTTTGCCAACACTCTGAAAACAGGAAAGGGAAGTGGTTTAGGCTCTCACAGTGCTGCATGAAGATATTATTTAATTCATTTTATCTTTTTAACCCAGTCCTCAACTCTGCCCTTTATATGCATAGGATGCCAATTGTGTGACTTGAGTGCAGGACCTTGGCCTCATCCCTTTTCTTTTCAAACTCCTACCAGCTTCCTACTATTCACACTCATTTCCATGGGACCTGTGCTTTCCAACCTGAAGGCTCTCAGAATTCCACAGGGGTGAAATGCTTTATTTTTCCTGGCCAACTACTCCTTTAGGTATTTATCTTAAATACCTAACATGCTTTAAGTATTGCTATTTAGGTTATGCTTTCTTTATTTTGCAATATTATCCTGCTCCATTTGCCTTAGTTCTTCCAAAGCATGTGTTGAAATAGTTCTGTAATTATGGCCTTCTTTTCCCTCTCTTTCCTTATGTACCCTGAGTCTAGCATGGAGGGCTGCATGTTCTGTAAAGAGTAAATCCCCTTAGGGCATGTATCAAGCTTTGTTTCATTTTTGTCATGTTTTGTTTCATTTTAGGACAGTGTGTGGCCTAACGTAAGAATTCAGAAAACTGGTTTTGAGATACTGATTATCAAAAACAGTATTTATTAAACTGTAACAGATTTTGAAATATAAATATCATAGACAAAATTTATGATAAGATAAATGGTAAAACATCTTTCAAGACATTATTAAGCAGGACCCTGGTACTTTGAGCTAAGACTCTGCCGCCTTCCTCGTTTGCCAGCAAATCAATAAACTTTCCTTCCCCCCAACAAATACATAAATAATAAAATAAAATAAAATAAAATAAAATGATCATTTTGTCCAATAAGAGTGGCTTTTCTTAATCTTTTCTCTCTGCAGATTTCTTATTTATTTTTCACTATGTTAGTCCAGTAAACACATGGTCCCATCACTGCTAATATAATTTCCCTGGTCATCAGGAAGTCAGTTCCTATGTTGTACTACTTTGGTCTATTGCACATATACTTATAATAGAAGACATCAACTTGTAGATATTTGTTTTTGTATCATTCAGAGGCAAATACCTCATAAATCTGCATTTTCATCTTTAGGAACAAACATATCTATAATTGCAGGATCAGGACTCCACCAATATTTTCTAAACTTAAATGAACTAAATATTTTCTTCTAGGAATCATGGAGATGAATAGAAAACCAGATATTGATACTGCTGCCAGTTGATTTAACATGACCACAAAGCCCAGAAAATTTGGTTTTAGTTTCCCCAAAGGGCTTTTATTGTTGGTTTTATTGTATAGAAGGAAAAGTGTGTTTTCCTACAAAGGGAATGGTGATGAATAGAAAACAAATTACCTCTCATAACGTTTTAAAACATATAACCAGAATTGGACTCTTGATTGGATTTACTCTGTTACTTTTAGATCATCAGATAGACCTTTTAGACCATTGGCTGTATGGAAAGCTCAAATAGACAATCTACTCAACATCTTTTTAATATCAATATTTGTCATTAGGTACTTAAGCAATTGTGATTCAACAATTTATCTTAGCATGTTTCTAACCTAATGTGTGTGTGTGTGCAAACACACATCAGATTGTTATCCATAGTCAAATGCTGCACTGTATTTTAAATGAGAAGATTCATCATGTCATAGATTCCAGGGAAAAATTTTTCCTCTATGGCTAGGTGATTTTAGGTTTTCACACTTGTTGTGAAAACTTACTTTCTATAGAAACAAGCAACACCTATCCATCATAGAAAATGTCTTTTGGTTTGGAGATAGGGGGAAAAATGAGGTGATGAATGAAAAATGATTTGCTCTTCTGTCAGCCTTCAAAGAGGTGATTTTTCTTTGGTGTAGTTGGCAATGATATTTATTTTGATGGGGCTCTATCAGCACCAGTCCAAAGGGCAGTGTTTCTTTTCTATTTCTTTTGTGTTTCATTTGTCTTTAATTTGAAATTAATCAAATCAAATATGGTCATGCTGTACCTTGTAGGTGATCTGAAACAACAAAGTCAACTTACAGTTGTGGTCTAGATTACTATGCTGAGACTACTATTGATTGGGGCAGTTACAATCTTGCTGGTTGAATTTTAAATGTAGCCCAATGCACCAAGCATGTGTCTTAATCTAAATACAACTCCAGATATTTTAGCAATTAGAAAAAAATGCAATTTCTCTGAAGCTAGTTGGAAATACAAATTACTTGTCAAATAAATAGTTATGTTCTCTTTGCCACAGAGAATAAGACAGAGAGAGGAAGAAGATTCAACAGTTAGCAGTGCTGTTCAGTCATTACGCTCTCTGCATTATGAAGCCTAACCCTTAGGTTATGATTATTGAATTAATGTAGGATTTTTGAGCTGATAACAGTTGAGTTTGCAAATGGTTGACTTTTATAAAAAAGCATGTTGTAAAAGTGCTGTGAATCAGGACTATGTATCTGTGTTTATGCATTGCATATATATCCACATTTCCTAAAACCTACTTAATTTTCAGCATAATTAACAATGTATGCATTGTATTCTTTCTATAAAGATTTATCATGCCCCACTGATTGAGTAGAAAGTAGGACATCTGTTTTAAACATGCCCTATTTTACCTAACTGAAACAGCAGAAGTGTCTTGTCACTAGAGGGCAGCCATAATCTGCTAGAGTCCAGAAAGCTCTTCCTGGATATCCAAGTCCAATTAGGATGTGAGGGACGTGATTTTAAACCAGTGAACTATTTCTCAGCTATACTTACTTTAGAATGAGAACACTAACATCCATGTTTAGACAACCAACCTGAAATGATCTGATTATAAGGCAAATCAAACACACAATTGTAATATTGCTTGTATAAATTATAGGTAAATATATACCCCAGTTATCACAGAAAGAAAAAAAAACCTGAAAGTAATAAAAACAATGTGTGAGTTTCATGTGCGTGGACTGGCCTCACTGTCATTTCTATTGGCTTGCTGTTGTCACTGGGGAACCAAAGTTACAAACAATGAAAAAGAAGTCACTGAACAAATAACTGTGCAATGCCCATGAGGCTGCTCATTTCTCCAGCCTTTAGCTGGCTCCAAAATGCACGTAGCTCTACTAGAACTGGGAACTGGAAAGCAAATGAACACTTCATATCAACAGATGTTACTTGGATTTTGTAACGGGGACAAATGCACTCCAGCTAACCTAAAACCTCCTCGCCAAGTCGGCTTTCCTCGTGTAGAGTTTTAATCTCTTGCCTTGTCTCAAAGTGATCCCCTTGTCTAGCCAATTTGAATTCAAGATCAGTGCCCATTAGTATTTTGTGGAACTTTCAGTTTCTGTCCTTTCTCTTAGAACCATCTGCCCACTTATTTGAAAATCATTTGCATGATCTATTGAGCCCAGCAGAGGTCAGTATTAAGCATGGTAGTACATGGTATTCCCACTGGATATAAGGGATCTATGTTGCCTTCTGTGACACATAGGAACATCTAATGGTTGGGATCTATGTTGCCTTCTGTGACACAAGGAACATCTAATGGTTGGTGAGAGTATCCTGCTAAAGAAGTTATGTTTTCACTTTGCATTGTGACACAGCAAATTTCATAGGTACTCCCTATTCTACTGGCTGCAAGGAGGTCCAGTTGAAAGATTGTGGAGACATCACTGTAACTATTTGCATAGTAGAAAAATAACCTTAAAAACAAGGCTATTAGTAGCATGTCTTACGACTATAATAGATCAGATTTCTTTGATAGTTGGAAGGAATATACATGGCAGAGTAGATGCTACCTTTATTTTTTGCAGATGTCTATAAGATACTTTGTGCTTTATAATTTAAAAGTGCTGCAAAATCCATGGCAGCACCTTGTTATTTTATATTTATCCCCATTTTCATTGACCAAGAGTAAAACTACATTCATGTGAATGCCCACAACATTTTAAGGAGATTGGAAACCACCACTCTCGCGAATCCAATGCATACTTTGGGTTTCTGGGAACAATAAAAGCAGTGCTCTTTTCATAACTTCTCTGTGAGGGTTCGTTGCTTTGCTCCACTCATAATTTTGAATTTATCCACTTTGCAAAATGGATCAAATTAAGAATTACGAGGTTAGAAAGTTGCACAATGATATGTACTTTGCTAAGCCAAAATTTTAATTCATTTCATGTATATGACGTGCCTCGAAAGAGTTTTGGTACACACTATTTTAATACTCTGGCCTTAAACATGCCAAAACCCAAGAATAACTAAAGTTATTTAATTTCCCCCAAACTGACAGTGAGGTGTAAATTAAAAGAATTGCTATTTGACGTTAAAAGACTTAATTTCCAGTCCTGGCCCTGAAACTGGACACTTAACTCTTGACCTCATTTCTTTGCCTAGAAAACAAGCCAGGTTAGACGAGCTGCTTTCAATTCCAACCTCGAAAGTAAGGAACGCTACAGTCATCTCACTGACACAGTTTGATGTGCCTTGTACTCAGATCACTTCTGGTGGGAAAGGAACAAGCATATAATGAATGGAGGGAAGCAAATTTAGGTCGAAATAAAATTAAGCATAGGACTCTTGTCTTACTCTACAGGCAGAGTATAGAGTTCTGTGTTTCCTACAATTACCCATCAACACAACGCAGGAATTAACACATTATGGCGACTACCATGTTCATTTCACCAATGTTAAAGTGAAAGGTAGCCAGTAGGAAAACATATGATTGCTCAAGATACCAGAGCTTAAAAACATATATATGTAGAACTCAATTGAAAAGTTAACCAGTTTGATAAAAGTATTTCAAATTGTACATAAAACCAGCACATTGTACCCCATAATGGCAATAATGTACACAGCTATGATTTAATAAAAATAAATAAATAAAAAAAAACAGAAATAGTGAAAAAAAAGAAAAGTTCTATCTTCTATTTTGTAATGTTTTTAAATTCCAAATATCTAGAGATCCTTTTTCCTAGGAGTTAAATCCTATTGCATCCCAGAAAAACTGAACTCTACTCCAAAGCTTTCTGTTTATCAACCTTCCCACTTACTTGTGATATTTTCTGGGTATTGTAATCTTTGTAATAGATTTATCTCTACCCAGTACCATCCTGGCACGTGAGTCGGTCATTTCACTGTTAAGCTTATGAGAACTAATAGCACCGAGGCTATTTTATAGATGCCTTCTTTGTGTAAGCCTGAGAGAAAACAAAACCTGAGGAAAACAAACATATTGAGGGGCTTTCTAACATTGCTTGTGAAAAAATAATTTAGACAAGTCCTTTTAGATGTAAAGGAAGGGGTGTCCCGAATCTTGTTACACTGCATATTTGCAAATTTGCTTTAAGTGAATCATAGATTTAAAAGAATTAAAACAAAAGTTAAAAGTTCTGTCTTCCCTATATAATTCCAAGTAAATCTGTTATAAAATTGTTCAAAAATCCAATAAACAATTTGAAATAAGCATGAGAAAAGGGGTAAGATAGATTTCGCATCTTAATCTGTTTTCAGATTGCTTAAATGCCTGGGGTATTTATGCACAGGAATAAAAATTAAGAGCACAGGTTTTCCACTTCATCTTGTGTCAATGAAGAACAAAGGGACTCATCAGCAATCCTGGAAATCATGAATACCTGTCTAGAAGATGACCTTCCCAGAGCCACTTTCTTTTCCCTGAAACTCTTTGCTGCTCTGGCCATAAGGTTTAAGAAAGCACTCAAGATTCTGACGACCAACCACAGTGGCCCATCTGTCTGGGAAACCACCCGACTCCCCTGCTTTGTGTGTTTTTTTTTTTATTATCCTTTAGTTATCACGACACTCTGAAGGCCTTTTCTCAACTGCCCAGCATTCACACATGGGATGTATGAGTCTGCTCCTCCTCTGCCCTTATGTGATGTGGTTACTCAGCCTGTGCCCTGGGGAAAACCACCTAAAAGGCCCCGCTGAGTCCTGTCTCAGAGGAGAGAACAAATCTGCGTAGTTTTAGATGGACTGGAGCAGGGGTTAAATCCTGAAGTGGCCCTGGCACCTGGCGATACTGCATCCCTGACCTGCAAGCCGCAGGCCTATGAATGGCTGCTGAGCTACTGGAGATGTCACAGAGAGGCTCAGTGGGGATGAGAATTTTTAATGATCTGTGAAACTTTGCTTAGTACTGAGAATGATGCTTTTTGTATATATGCCAATTTAGATATTATTATAATATGGAACTTACATGAACTGCTTTGTAGAAACCTACACAATAATGTATATTATTATCAAATTCTGCATGTGCCTGGCTGCTCACCTGCGTTCTGTTTTCCATGAATCCCAAGTGCAGAGCATTATATGTCAACCTGTCCATTGTCCCCAAATAGTCAACATTCAGCCAACGTCTACCATGTGTCAGTTACTGTCGAAGAATTGCCTGTGTTCCCTCAGGTAATACTCACCACCATAACGCTGTAGGATTTAATCCATGGTGTAGTTCTAAATCTTGCTATTATTATTGTTCCTATTACCCAGATGAGAAAAATTATACTTAGATAAGGTAAGGTCTAACTTAACGGCAAATGAATTAGGACCAGCAGGGAACAATTTCAAACCTTAGACAGTTGCCTTTACAGTCTGTGCTTCAAAGTTTAACTGAGCATACTATTCATTTCTGAATATTTCTTAAACTGTTTGTGTTCAAGACAGAGACAGAAAGAATTTAACCTGGGAGGTGGACTTGCAGAGACAGGCTAGAAGGGTTTTTTTAACACAACCACACCTACAGTTGTGATTAGTACAACATAGATGCAGTGTAGACAATAAACAAAATAGAACAAAAAGGCACCAGGATTTATTAAAAGACAAAGTGCAATCACTAGCATTCTCTCATTCTAACTTGTTGAGAAGTGACTCATTGCAAAAGAAGATGTACGTTTCACTTGTGAGGAAAGATACGTCATGATGCTTAAAATTTAGTGACACAAGTCAGGTGATCTGAGTTCCAGGTCTGTGACAACCACTTAGTAGTTGGAAAACTAGGGCCAAAATAAGTGATCTTTCTTAGCCTTCGGGATGCTAACAGTCTCAACCTACCGCACAAGGTTATTTGCTAGGATTAAATGAAATATTTTATATGCAGACTTAAAAAAGTATATGGCAGACATATCATAAGCTCTCTATCAACATCACTCTGTGGTGGTTATTGACAGTTTTATAAATATCTTAGATGAAAAGAGCTGTTCCAACTCACCTGGCACACTAACTCTCAAGGTAAGACCCCCAACTACAAAATCGGTGGAGAATTCTAAGACAATGACAACTCATTACTTTATAAAATTCTTTTTTCTTTTCCATTTCAAGAAACATCTAAATGCTAAATTTCTTCCGTATAGTGAGTTAAAACTGGCCTCTGTAATTTCTATCCATTAATCTGGAGCATCACAGACTACGAGCATTTTCTCATTTAGGATGGATTTTCAATCATTCAAAAACCTCCAGATTTGTGTATATACGTCATTTCTTCTTATCTAAGAAAATGCTTATCCATTTATTTTTCCCTATCAAAAATCATATGATTTTGAGATCCTTTTTCTCTTATTAGTCTTCATTCACTGAGCATGTCTCAGTTTGAAAACATTCATTCAAAAAATCCAGTGTGGACGATGAGAGGCGACAGTCTAGGCGGAGTGTGCTTTCTGAAGAGTGATGGAATCTGTGCCATTCGGGCTCTCAACGCTAGTATCAGTGTAATCTGTAAAAGTATTACATGTTGATGACTGGGCACAAATGTGGACAGCTGAACCTGCTAAGTATTTTGCCACTGAGCTGTTTTCGAATCTCTTTGCGTATTTCCATTGATTCCTTTTTGGGGTTTTATCCTTTAAACGTGTCAAGATATTTTTGTATTGCATGTAAAAAACTTGAAAATGCATATGTCTTTTGACTCAGCAATCTCATTTCCATAAATCCATCTTGTAAAAATAAAAGCACAAATGCATAAATATATATGCATTAAAAAGTGCTCATTTGGGGAGCACTTTATACAGTGGAGTTGCATATTTTGTGGAAGTTAGGCTCTAATGTTAGTGCAAAGCTTATCTGAAAACCATTTAAATAGTAGGGTCCTTGTCAGCGCAGAAAGATGCTTACACTATGATAGTTTCAAGGGAACTGAGGTTGACTAAGTGAAAAACATGTTTAATTCTCCATGGCATTCTCATTCCTAAGTATAAACTCATTGATAAATGAGGCCCAAGTGAAAAGGCCTGTAGAATGTAAATAATAATTTCTTCCAAGGTGGTAATAAACTATGGTGTGGTCATCTATAAGAAATACTATTACACAAGTTTTTAACAGGGAACTAGATTTGCCTGTGTTTAGGTGTCGACTAAACACACACACACACACATGTACACACATGCACTCACACACATTCGTGCTCACAGATACACACACACCCTTCTAGTTATAGGACTGAGCACATGAAAAAGGGGGGTGAGAACAAGATGACTAATACATAGCCCTTGAACTTATGTAGTGTTGGAATTTTTATAGTGACAATGTAAGACCTTTTTTATTATTTATTTATTTATTTGAGACAGAGCCTCAAGCTGTCCCCTGGGTAGAGTCCTGGGCATCACTGCTCACAGAAACCTCCAACTGCTGGGCTTAAGTGATCTCTTGCCTCAGCCTCCCAAGTAGCTGGGACCACAGACACCTGCTAGATCTCTATAATTACTATGTATGGCTGGGCACAGCAGCTCATGTCTGTAATCCTAGCACTCTGAGAGGCCAAGGCAGGTGGATTTCCTCAGTTCCAGACCAGCCCAAGCAAAATCAAGAGCCCATCTCTACTAAATACCCCATCTCTACTAAAAATAGAAAACTATATGGGCATAGTGGTGGGCACCTATAGTCCCAGCTACTCTGGAGCTAAGACAAGGGGATTGCTTGAGCCCAAGAGTTTGAGGTTGCTGTGAGCTCTCTCAAAAAAAAAAAAGAAAAAAAAAGAAAAAAAAAGAAAGAAAGAAAAGAGATAAAATAAAATGAAATAAATAGGATACACACACAAATATATATAACTAAGTATTATTCTAGGAATCAGAATAATAATGAACTCTTATCTCTCATGATTCTCCAACAACTTTTCAAAGTATTGAGTTATATAATGACAATTACATTTAATCAAGTGAACCTTTAACATTCATCCTATAAAATATGAATATAGATAAATTTTATTCAATCATTTTGAGAAGCAAGCTATCTTATGAGAAGGTCAGAAGATATAGCTTTGAATCTACTTTGAAACCTAGAGCAAACCACAACAGAGAGTTATCATTAACCTGTGCCTTGACAAATCTGAACAGTCAAGGCAGCTAGAAAAGATACTTCAGGCAGAAGGGACAGCATGTTCCAAGGCAAGAAAGCAGATGTGACTACAAGTATGACCAACCTAAAACAGTCCAACTCAACTGGAGTGGGGGATGTAAGTGATGAGAGATTAAGAGACAAGAGATGACGTTCAAGTGACAATTTGGTGGAGAGGCCCAGATAAAGCATCCTAAGAAGTATATATTGTAGAAACTATAGAAAAGAGGGAAGTAGGAGGGCCTTTAGATAAGAGAAGGAAATAATCATGTATATATTTTTTGAAAGCTCAGTTTGCAGGCAGTATGGAGAATTGATCCAGGTAGGCTGGCTAGAAGACTATAAAAATATTCCAGGGGAGTGTGGCTGAGTGTCTGGCCTGGAGAATGGCAACAGAGACGGCTGGCAGGAGGCAAATCCATGGGATGAGTCAGAGTCCAGCCACAAGTTATTTCAGCCCTTGGGGATGCAATCAATCTGGGTCTCGTAATGTGAGCTCATTTAAGTAGCTAAGTGCTCTCTGTCTATCTCCTCACTTATCTCAGGATATGATTCCCTTGTTTGTCCTACCCTTCCGAGTTTGAAGATCATTTTTTTCCTGATTGAGAAAACAGAAGCAAAATAGGAGTTGAGTCCTTGCAATGTCATCTGCTAATATGAAACCATCTGGCCTAGCAAGCAGACCTAGCCCTTGTTCAGCCTTTCTTAGAAATTGTATTTAAATTGTCTTTTGTGTTTTCCAAAAGGCTCAGTTCACTCACCCTATGGTTTAATCTTCTTGATACCCTTTTTCAGTTTCCCACAATTCTTCTAATTCTGTCTGTGATGGTAGGTCTCTCTTCTTGACCATTTTCCTCAAGAGTCCAGAAAGAGAAATCTCTATTCTTCATCTATTGCAGCGGTTCTCAACCTGTGGGTCACGCGTGACCCCTTTGTAACAATGAAAATACATTTCGGCATCAGGGAGTTTGAGAACCACTAAACTCTATTGTAAATTTCATAGACCCAAATATTCAGCTTCTCTGATTGCAAGAGAATATTAAATAAATACCTCTTCCCTCTTTTTGGATATGGAGTCATAGTGTTAGTACCAACACACATTTGATACTATTTTCTATATTTGAATTCTACTTCCATTTTCATTCCAAAAACCATTCATATACACATATATTTTTTACTTTATTTTTATATATTATTTTTTTCTTTACATTTTCTTAGCTCTAGTTTCATTTACTTTATGCAGTTCTTTTCTCTCCAAGGATTTTTTTTTTACTGCCAACTCTTATCTTGATTGAACCACCTCCTTCAGGATAGTGTAGTTTCCTCTTCAGCCGTGCCCTCTTTCCCAGATTACACTTGATACCCCAAAGCCATGAATGCACAACACTTATGTATATGTGCACTGTTTTTTCAATGATGTTTAAGAAATCTGTTCATTTATTTTAGAGCACTTCAAAACTGCACTGTTTTTCAATGATGTTTAAGAAATCTGTTCATTTATTTTAGAGCACTTCAAAACTGGGCGTTGTTATTTCCTTTGGATAGAAAACTTCATAGTGATTGAAATCAAAGAGTTTAACTGTTGTTTCTCCAAGTTATTCTATAAATGGGAACGCATTCTTGGTTAATGGAAATAACCCCTGAGTAGGAGTAAAAAGATGTAGTTTTCCACTTTGCAGGTGTTTAACTGCCTTGTATTGAGTCACAATTTTCCTAAGCCCACTTTCCTTCTCATACATAAAATAAAAATGCTGATATTTTCTGTGACACACAAACCTATGAGTATCAAATGAAGTGATAAACACAAGAACTGTTGAAAAACTTGAAATTTTCTACAAATATAAATCATTTTTTTAATTAAGATCAAACGAAAATTTTGTTTGTTGATTGGTTTTTGTACATAATTCCCTGCCTAAAACTTAAGGAAACTAAAAAGTATTTTATGTGATTTTTTTCCTACTCAATGCTATGCTATGAAACCAAGCTTGACAATCTCCTCTGATTTTTTTTTCTTTAATCTAAACTATTGCTGAAGTTAACAAAATACAGTTAGCTTAGTGCATGTTTTAATTTTTTTCTAGCTTAGTAATAACAAAGCATACTTAGCTCATGGAATGAACTGGCTTTGCAATATGTTTTCACAGACAAATGCCTTCTTATGGGGAAAAAGACACAAATGTAAGTTATTTTTGAAATGTTATTTTATGAAAATAATTGAAGATATTACAAGTATTCTTGGCAAAGGCTACAGATTTGATTTTGAGACTTTAGAATACACAAGTGTATATTCATAATGGCCATACTAGCAATTGCTCACAATTTGAGTAACTAAAAATATACAGTTAAACATACTGTCTGGGGTACTGATGATTCCCAAATCAATCTACTTTAACACACATAATATCTACTTTATCTTCACTGAAATTGAAGGTTAAAAAATTCAAAGAGAATGATAGGAACACCTTGAATAAGTAATTGATGAGATTCCAGAGACGTGGTGCAATGTTAGTTGCAATTACCATGTGTGTCCTGAGGTTAATCACGCTGAGGATGGCAGATTAGAGCTGCAAGAGAAAGCAAAGGAGGGCATCACCTCCGAACCTCATGGAGCTGCTGCCTGGACCGGATGAGCATATGTTTCTTTCCTTATTCAGTGCATATTCTTTTTATTTTAAGTGAAAGTTAAGTTCCAAAGTGCTACTGACCCTATTAGAAAAGAAATAGCAAAGCTCTTCCACTGAATGAAGGAGAGACTGGCAAAGGGCAGCAAGTTACCCTTGAACGCAGAGGGTCAGCCTTTCTGATGGACTGTAAGTGGTGGATATAAGAGAAGGTGAAATGCTGTTACATAGATGTTATAGAAATACCAAAAATCACCCACATTTGATCTATAGAATGGGGGAGAGAGCAAAAGTGATGAGAATCAATATTCTCACATAGTATCTACCAGTGACACACTTGAAATAAAGGCTGTGTGTCACCAAGAAGATCCTGATGTGTTTTTCCTTCTTTGATTTAACCAACATTGGCCATCGCTACAAACCAAATTTAATTTATAGGTCAGCCCGGTACCTTTTATCCTTGCTTCTGTTTTTTCATTCACCACTAACATTCTCCCTTTAACCTAAAGAAATTGGGGTAAAAGAAGATTGACACTCATATTGAGCCTTCACTTTCTTAAACCACAAGCACCAAATTCCTAAAGACTCTCGATTGATTTTATGTGGTGAAATAGAACATGTGCTGGGATACTGCAGCCTGTCAAAGCGAAATTAACATTACATCTCATTATCTTGTAGATTTCTTTGACTTTTAAAATGGACAGCAATACATGTAACATTACAGTTATTACAGGTCTAAATGGGACTCTGTGTCTGCAACTGATTGACAAGATCAATAATTTTAAGATCAAATAGGAACAGCAGTTGTTGTTTTTTTTTTTTTCTTTTTCTTTAATCGGGCCTCTTTGTTTTATACTTATGCCTACAGCTAGATCCTGTTTTCTGTCTGTAGACAGAGATTCCTGCTGTGTGCTGGTGAGAAAATGAGAAGACAAAATGGAGAATCAATTTAAGGAAAAAAGCTTTCGTTAAAAAAAAAAAAAAAAAAGCTTTCGTTGACAAGCTTTATAGTAGATCAATGAAATCTAGCTAGTTAAGATTTCGTTAGTAGCTGAAATGAGATTTTATAATCACTGTAAATACTTATTTATTCTTATGCCTTTTTCGTCTTGAATTTCAGTATTTGGAGAAAATTTTTATAAGATGCAAAAATATCTCTTATGACATTTGAATGACTAATTCCTGTGTTGTACTATACATAACCAACTTCATAAAGCAATAATTGAAAGATAATCTAAGTCCATAAACATCCCACATATTTATTTGGAAAACATTTCCCTTAAAAATTAACCTCTCCTTTCAAGAATTGAAAAAAAGTGTTAAGTGTAGTTTCAAGGTAGACATAATTGTTTTGCTTCATTACTTAATACTTAAAGGAATTACTTTATAGTTATCCTTTTATCACTTGTTTGCTTAAATACATTTCCCATAAACACAGGATAAGATTGATATAAAGCAAGAACATTTGGCTAATAATCAGATCTCTAGATTTGATATTTATTTAATTAGGTTTCACTAAATTTGCATACCAGTAGTAATTAGTTGTTTAAAATTCCTAATAGCATTAAGTGAAATATTGTTTGAACTATTTTAGCATATCTTTTTTTAAAAAAACAATAAGCAAATTTTAATAAACATCCTACCAACTGGCTTTTGTTCACTTAAAGAAAATATCCTGGCTATGTTACTTAAATATGAAATGTAGATGTAAATTATAAAGAAATTAATTTAAAGCACGTAGCTAGTTTACACAATAAATAATATGATTCATATTGCTTACTCAACTTTAACCTAAATATATTGGAGGCTGAGATTCTTGCTTTGGAAATAGGACTATTTTTACTATATAACATCATTTTCAGATTAAATAATATTAGAAGCTATTGAGTATAGAGATTGGTGATTCTGGAGCACAGCTGTTCAACATTCCAGTGACAACCATGCAGCTTTGAAACCTCCTGATTGTAAACTGAGTGACACTTAAACGCAAATATTCTGAATATACTGAAGTATGCATTAGTTCCAAACTGAATTACATGAAACATGAATTTTCACATAGTAATTCATTATTAAACTTGAGTTTCTGGGCTTGAGAAAATATGGAAAATATATGTATACTCACAGAATACACCTTTAAAAAAGCAAACTATTGTGTGTTGCACAAAAAAAAAAATTTCAATTGGCAATACTTGAGTGTGATAATAATTATGGTATTTGTCTTCTCTTAAAGAGATTATTACATTTTTTGTAGATAAAAATGTACCATTGTTTAATCCACTGTGATTGTTGATGGAGAATTTAACTAATGTTTCTATAAAGTGATTGCTTTTGCAACTGTGTTCCCATTGAGGAAAGCATTAAGAACAATCAAGTTTTCCCTCATGCTTTGATACATATTTTTTAACAATCCATCTAGCAAAGGTTGTTGAGTACTTAGTGTTATTTTTAAAACTAAAAATAATAGTTGTAGAGATTAGTTTGTTGAACATGGAGAGAACTTGCAAATTGTGAACCCTGGGACGCCTTCTGTACATCCTCTGGATTTACATTATTCCTTTCTACTATGAAGAAAGTGAGGCCAACATATTGATTAAGTTATCCATGATCACTCAATTAGCAAATTACAATGAAAGTTATTCTAAATTCCACTTTATTTTCAATATGCCATATAATCTCACCCAGTGTCTCAACCTGAAGATCCAAGAATGATCTCTTTCTTAGAAAAAGTCTACTGTTGGTGGGGAATCTAGCAGTGTAAGAAGCAAATTAACCAATACTTGGCGTGAGCTTGAAAGGATGACTGAAAGTCAAAGGAAAGTCCAAAGTCAGATCTCATCCTGAGAACCATAAGACCAAGCCAAATAATCAGAGAAGGGTCCAAGAAAGCAGGTACACAATTTTGGAAAGATATTTGATCAATTTCTACTACTGCCTCTAGCCTCTCTCTTTTTGTATTAGACAAAAATGCAAAGAGGCAACAATGGGGTGGAAATATCCATGTATAACCCTTTATGTGATGAGATGCACAGTGTACTCTGAAGGTTGAAGAGCCAAAACTGTGACATAGTGTGCCTACCCTCCTGGGACAAAAAAATTTGAAAGTGTGTTGTAATGTTATGAGGTTTATCAGTAAGAAATCGGTTGAGGAATACCTAGGGAACATCATTGCCAATCCAGAAGCAATGAATTATTTGAGGAATTTATGTGGCTACTCTTAAACAATATGACAACATTATTATAGGTGGAATATAAGAGTGTAAACTCCACTTAAACTCCAGGCTTGGAATCATCATTATGATCTCACTACACTAACTTCTTCTCAATGCTTCTTTCAGGAGGTTCTGACTATAGAGTAATGGATGCAAATTATATCATGAGGCCAAAAGTTTATGAACTCTGGACATGGGAGAAAGAACTGGGTTGCTTTCGGAATCCCCTGAGTGAATCCAGGAGGATAAGTGAAACACTACTTTTTGTGACAGCACTGATAACAGCCTGACAGCAGGGACAAAGCAATAATTAAGAAGATGAAGACAGGCTGGAAGATCAGCCAAATGGACTTGGCTGTGATCTGCCCAGACACGGATTGAAAGGATGTCGGCATTACTTAATCATAACTTCTTGAGTGTGGGATTCAACAGATTTGAGTAGGAGAAATATCACACTGATACTTTTATTTTTTCTGGGAAAGACTTATTACAAAAACAGATTGAGGAAGCATTGTTTCCAAGGTCAGGTAAATTCTCTTTTTCAAAATAATCAGACTTTATCCTATCAAGGCTGAAGCACAGTTTAAGATTTCACAAGCTGTGGGCATGAAGGGACGCTGTGGTCTTTGAAAGTCCTGGAGGATAAAGACTCACCTGGGATATGGAGGAGAAGGAGGGAGTCTCTATCAGACAATCTACAATCTGTCCGGCATGTACTTGGGAAAGTGACATATTACTGTTGGTAAAGCAAATTTATTTCAGTTGAATCATTGTTTAACTTAAGCAAGATCATTTTTGTTCTATGTCTGATTTTGTTTAGCATTTCTTCTGTGGTGTAGAAAAATGTTTGTATATAACACTTCAATTACATAGCCCGCAGTGAGTCTATTTTGCATGTTCTGAAGCAAATAGTTTATGGTTAGTAAGTTTGGGTTTCAGACTCTCCCTCTGATATTTAAGCATTTTGTGGTGTTGGGTAAATTGGTTAACTTAAAAATCTGCTTTCTGACTTTCAATGGATAATAAAGCCTTATGCTATGTTGACTACATTTGCCCAGATGACTATATTTCTTGGGATCTAAGCATCCTACTTTTCACACTTTTAGTACTCCGAAATTAAAATTTTTCTTTCAGCTTATGGCATCTTAAAACCCATGTCAACTCTGATTGAAGTATATTTCCTTATGTATACAATCGTTTTTGTTCCCGTAGTCACTTGAGGATCACCTACTTAGGGTCACTAAAAATGTTTGGATAATAATGGCAGGATCAATGTTGAATGCCACTTGGATTTTTTTTTATAATATTTTTTTCTGTTTTTGCTTTTTTTTCTAAGGGTAAGATGTGTTTTTAAAATTAATTAATTGTTTATAAATATTTTTTCTGGTTTGTGGATTGCTTATAGTTTATAATTTTTTTGATATTTTAGCTTCATTTGATTCCTACTCTTAGCACTTTATAAAATTGCCGTTTTCCTTTAGTTATATATATGTATATGTATTTATATGTATGTATACATATCCAAACATATATAGAAACACAATTATGTAATTCAATTGTATATAGTATACATATTTAAAGTAATAAGTATATATAAATTTTAATAGAAATGTGTCTTTAGAAATTTAATAAAATATGTGTTTGTTAAACAGTAAATGGGGAAGAACTATTTCATAGGATCAATCCCTTTCTTCCTTCCATGCCTTTATTCAAAAATACTTTTTGAGCACTTACCATATTATGGGCTTGGAGCAAGGCACTGAGGTGCTATGTTTTTGTTCTTCCATTATTGTTCACAATTTACTGAGGACAATATTGTGGTGAGAACTCAGCTGTGCCCAGCCTCACAGAAACCAGGACGTAAGAACCACGTGGCTTAAGCCATTTATTTTGTTATAATTTGTCATTCAGCAATAGAAAAGTAATAAAATATGCATGTTGGTGTTTAAAGGAAAAGGATTTGGGAACAAAATTAGTCTCTATTAATGAGGGCTGGAATCTGAGGACAAAGTCAAGATTTTGGATCAAAGTCAAAATGCTGAGTCAGCTAATAGGTCTGCAGGTTGTCTCAAGGATCTAGCAGTGGAATTGTGGTCTAAAAGAAGTTAATAATTCTGAACAATGTAACAGGTTGGCGAAAAATTTAGCAGTCTAGGTCATGTTTTATCTACAATTTTCATGATTCATTGCAGTATTATTAGAGAGAAGATTCAAAGGGTAAACCAAGGCTTGCTTATAAAGGATTCAGAACCTATTGCAAAGAAAGACATTTGAACTTGTCATTAGGCTATGAGGAGGTTTCAAATACATATGCAGAAATTGAAATAACCAGATCATGGTTTTAGAAATGGTAACATTTCCAAAATGAACGATAGGTACAAGGTTGTGTGATGTAGAGGTGGGGATGACAGAAGAAAAATGTCAAAGTTATGGAATACTCGGACTAAGAAATTTTCATACTTCTTCAAATAATGCATGTAGTTTCATCCCTATATACCTTTATTCATACCATTCTCTCCATTTAGGATACTCTTCCTTCTCTCATATGTAAAGTACTATTAGCATTAAATACCAAGGAAAGTAATTTTTTTCTTCAAATATTTCTCCATGGAGCTTTATACATAATTTACAAGAATTTTCTGGTTTGGGGGTTTGTTTCCTCATTCATAGGGTCATAGAAAAGCTATTCTCATTTTTAAAAAGATATTACATGGGTGCTTTTAATTACAGACTTAGAAACTAATTCACAAATTAGTTTATTACTAGTTGAAGAATATTGTTAACAAGATTGAAAATTGGGTTATTAAGGCATCTGAAAAAAATGTCATGATTTTGAATCCTAAATATTTTAACTTCATTGTTTCACAAAAAAATTGGACAAAATATATTTTAATACAGTTAAGTATAATTTTTCTATTCATTGAAGTTTGGTATACTAAAATTTCATACACAATTTAATAGAACTTAATAAAAATTATTAATGTATAAATTGTCACTTCATTTCAATATTAGGGTTCTCAAAAAATTAGGGTTCTCGTGTCACTATGTTTTTATTATTCATAGTTCTTTTCCTTTATTATGACATATAAGCTTTTACATTAAAAATTTCAGTGTTTGGGTCATTTAAAAATATTTACTCTATGTTAGAACACTTAAGGATTTGTTGATATGGCTCAATAATATTTGGCTTGTCAAGTATATTAAATTTATTTTTAGTCTAATTCAAAATTGTTTATCATTTGCTTCTATTTTCTTAATAATGAGTGAGGGCAAAAATATCAGTGAAAATTTTGTTGATATTTTAATATTTTTATGACATAGGTTAATCACTTTTTATATTATCTATTTTTAACTTATTTTTTTGAAATACAAAGTAAAATCTATAGATGTTAACTGATTTGTTCCAGGATATAGAATTAGCAAAAGATGAAGTTAAAATTAGAGTTCAACACAATTGACCCCCAAGACCTTTCCCATTAATACCACACTGCTTCCCAGATCAACCATCAGATACTACACGTCACTCTAAAGATCAAAATAATGGAAATCTCAACTACAGCCATCTTCCCAGACAAATGCTATTACTCGGTCAACAATATGGCAACATTTAAAAATAAAAACAGTTCAGAAATAATATCTAGGCTCTCTGGTCAATGAACAAATGAGAAGTTACTACATAAAAGGATTAAATTATTATTCTATGGTACAATGAGCACAGATAGTAATTAAGTGATTTTCATTAGTGATATTATATATTAGCTTTTATGAGATGGAAATGAAGATAAATAACTCTGTCATTGCTCTCAGAAGGATATATTCTATGATGTGAGAAAAGAACATGGTACCACAGGTAATTCAACCCCATAGCTGCCTTAACCCTATCAGAAAACACAGAACAAGTGGGAGAGGGGTAAGAAGGGAGCCATTGGGAACATTCTGCTTTCTTTGACTTTCTCCTACAGATAACAATGCCACCCTTATCAGAAGATGGAAGAAAACAACTGACAGAGGGCAAATGCTTCCTTTTCAGAGTATGCTAAAACCCATATCTGTAACCACACCAATTTGCTATATCTGGACATTGAAACACAATATTTATGATTAGAAACTTGTATTCTTAATGTTGGACATGCTAGAATTAACAGTGCAGTAGTCAACACTGTTTTTTTTATGTTTCGTGATACACGTGTCCCATTGCAATGTGACTATGGAGGCTGTCCCATTAAGATATCTAGCCTATTTCTCCATCTTTTGATTTCAAGCTTGATCATCTGACATGCTTGGACCATTGAAACAATAGCAAATGTAACCAATCTGAAGTCTTGAAAAGTGTTTTTGTGTTAAGATTCAAGAATGTTTTCTGCTGGAACCCTTCTGCAACCAAGCGAACAAGCCCAAGTCAGCGTCCCAGAAAGAGGGAGGCTATGTGGATAGATGGTCCAGCTACTGCAGCTAATCTAGTTATCCAAAATGCTACAAACTTCCCAGTGCCATCCTTTGCACACCAAATGGCAGAATAAGTACATTCAAAAGCACTCGACCTAACTAATCCATAGAATAATGAGAAGTGACAAATGTTTATTGCTTTAAGCCACTGTTTGGAGGTAGAATGAAAAGTGACAAAAGCTTATCAATCCATAAATCTATTCACAGGATTTATCACCAATTTGGGATTTTAAAAATTAAATATTTGAGTGCACTGCTAATATCTATATTTAATACCAATACTGAAAATACATCAAAAACTAAAGAAGGATATTTTTATTACAGTTTTTCCCTCTTTGTGTTCGTAATTCACAGAAGTCCATGTTCACCTGCATGCAGGATTTGAGCTATCTACTGATGCTCCCTTCTTCCCTGTATGCTAATTGTAAGGACAGCGTAAGTTTACGTAGGCAGGGTCAAGAATGATTCTTGGTTGTCGACCGGATGATAGGATACCTAGAAAACTTGTAAAACGTTTCTGGTTGTGTCTGTGAGGATGTTTTCCAGACGAGATTGGGGTGTGTGTGAGTCACTCAACTGAAAACTAAATTGTCTTTACCCAATGTGCACCACCCAGCTGACTAAGGTCCAGATAGGACACAAAGAGAATGAAAGGCAGAGGTGAATTCTCTCTCTCTGCCCATCCCCAACCTTGAAGCTAGGGAACCCTTCTCTCGCCCTTGAAAATCAGAACTCCAGGTTCTGTAACCTTTGAATTCCAGAACTTGAACCAGAGGCCACAGGTGCTCAGGCCTTTGGCCTCAGACTGAGAGTTACATCATCAGCTTCTCTCTTTTTGAGACATTAGGACATGGATTGAGCTGTGTGTCCAGGTTCTCTAATTCTCCAGCTTGCAGACAGCCCATGATATTTCTACCTCCATAATCATATGAACCAATTCCTTTAAAAATCTCATTTCACCTTGCTATATATATCCTATTGGTTCTCTTTCTTTGCAGAAACCTGTTTAATATAGACAGGTAGGCAAATAGCTAGATGATGGACCGAAAGAAGGGAGAGAAAGGGAAGAAAGCTATAATGCTGCTTGATGACATAGAGTAAAAATTTATCAATGTTAATTGGTATCTAATTACAAGTCATTTAAAAATTTTGCCTACGTCTCTCCATCTTCATTCACTTTACTTGCATTTTCTTCAGGTTCTCCATGTTTCTTGTTTTGAAAACTGCTAGAATATACATTATAGAACAATGTTTTCTTCTATCTCCTTTTGCAAATACAATATTTATGTGATATGTCTTGTTCACATAAATCTATGGACCCCTTTCAGTACCTAATAAAATAAAATCTTAATCTGTATTTTTGATCTTTAAGTCTTCTGCAATGAGATCCTCAAATTTTCTGGCCTTATTCTTCCTGGTACTTGCAATGCTTTGAGCCCCAACCCATCTGCAATACTCTTTGTCACCTGTATACACCATCTGCAGTTGGTGCCACATTCACACCATGACTCTTCTGCATGAAAGGTCCCCCTCATACCCAAACATTCCTCTATGGCTCCAAGTGTGATGTATTATCTGTGTATGTTTCTGTAGATAATTTCACTCCCAGAGTCTCATTCAGACATGTTGAGCAAACATATTGTTATATTTGAACAGCTTATAATGATATAGCACTTATCACTTCTTGCCTTACATTATGTTTAGTGTACTTATGTATTCGAACCTTGTCTAAGTTATATGCTTTTTAAGGCTACCATTTGTGTGAAATTTGTATTTATGTCTATATCTACTTCACATCCCATATCACCTAGAAGAGCACCTGGGATATAGCTTGACTCTTTAACGTGATTCTTGAAATGAATATGCATGAAATAAGCAGGTGAAAAAGAATGAAATAAGCATGTGAAAAAATTAATTAAAATAGTTCTTAGGATATTCCTAAGTAGCCTCACAACAGAAGTGATATCCACTTAATTAAAATCCAAAAACAAATCATGATTCTAACTATCTTCCCATGTCCTCCGTTAGGACCACCTGTACGACCAATCAGGAAATTCTATGATTAGCCAAGACTAAACTCAGTGGCTTAATGTAAAAAAGTTAATTTTTTGTTTACTCGAATTCCTCTGCTTAGTGACTCTCGAAGGTAGATGTCATTCATGCCATGGCCCAGCAATTCAATCGTCAGCCATTCTCAGCCCCAAAGGAGGAGAAAAGAACGGAAAAGATATGCAGAGACTTCTCACGACCTCTCAACTCACTGTGAGTAATCATTTGTTATTCACCACTTATGGTGAGTAATTTTTCATGACTTACAACTCATTGTGAGTAATTAATTATTCACTATTCACACCTCATTGTGAGTAATTATTCATTATCTCGCAACCCATTGTGAATAATTATTCACTATTCACAGCTTGTTGTGATTATTCATTACCTCACAACTCACTGCCCAGAACTAGGTGAATGGTGCCACCTAGCCGCACGACAGGGGATTGCAGTCTTCCAGGTGTCCAGAAAGGCAAAGAGGGCCAGACAAGAAGAGCACTATTTCACCAAAAGACACCACCTGCCCCTGGGTTAGACAAATTAGCAACCTCGATATTTTCATCTGTTTTACCACTCATCATCTACCAAACCATCTCTAAGTTTTATTATACTTTGAACTTGTAACCATTTCTCAGAAACTCTGCTTCTCTTCATCTCCATTAACATCAATAAAGTAGATGATAAAATATAGTTTGAACTGGTCTAGTGAGATAGTCTCCTGAATGATCACCCCAGTTATTACAAGGCTGCACAACAAAATGCTCCAGAACTTAGCACTATACAACAACAATTTTATACTTTCTGTCATGTTCACAAATTCAATGAGTCAAGAATTCAGATAGGGCTTTTGTGGGAGAGGTATTTCTCTGCCCTTGTGTGTCTAGCCCTACAGCTTGGAAGACTCAGTGGTGAAGAAGGAGGGATAATTCAAGGGAAGAGTAGTCATTTGAATGGTTGCAGCTGAAATAATGTGGGTGGGATTATTTGTGTTCAAGGCGGATTCTTTACTCACGTGAACAGGAATAATTTGAAGCCTGGACTCAGGTGACATCCTCAACCAGAATGAATCCATGGGATGCTTGGGTTTCAAAAGAGAAAGTCTGGAAAACAACAATTTCAAGAGATGAAGGCAGAAACTTTAAGGCTTCTCTTGACCGAATTTAGAAGGCACATAGCATCAATTATGCTTCATGCTGTCATAAATGAGTCACTAAAGTCAGTCTAAACTCAAGGGGAGGGAGTAGGCTTTATCTGTTGATGGGGGGAGTGAAAGCTCACACTACAGGAGAATTATGAATAGACAGATACCATTCGGGCCATATTTTTTTTTTCAACCAGATATTCACTCAAGTACCATTGCCTAAGGGGCCACATTATTAATCAATTTAAGCCCATGTTGACTCTCTGCCTAGAGTTTCTCAGAGTTCTGGTGTTAATTTTTGGTAATTAATTCTTCAATATCTGTTTTTACCAATACACTTAAAGCTCATCATAAGCAGAAACTAAGACCCCTCAATCCTCTGCTCCCAGATGTCTGTGCTGAATTGTGTTTATCAATTTGGCTAAGGCAGGGAATCACAGAAGGAGAGGTGCACAGATGCAGTTGGCCTCCTGTAACAGACGTCTCCGTAGGCGTCTATCTTCACTAGTTCCCCCTCTGTCGTTCCAATAGCTCAGCTTCTCGTATTTACTTAGAAACTCTGCCCTATTCCCCTGCCACGAATCTCCAGGCAAAGGAGTTAGTAGTGGCCTTTCTACTATCCTTCCATAGAAAATTTCACGTGTTTAAGGTACACTTTCTGTAATAAATTACATCTCTCCATAATACTTCACAGTGACTGTTTCCTGCCTGGTACAATACTTTAGAACTTTGCACAGTCCATGATGAAGTTCTTAATAAATATTTTTTCAATAAATAAATATTAAAGGATTGATTTGGATTTGCTCAAATGGAGAAAAATTATTAGTTGCAGACAAAAATGATCACTGGATGCTAGAATAGGAGGGTAAAATTTGAAAAATAAAAGGGCAATGATATAGTCATGCAAAGAATACTCATTACATAGTAAAAAAGAAAAAGTTTGTCACACACCAACCCCACCATAATTTAAAGAGATTAAGGTAGGGATCAAACCTCCCATCATAGTAATAGGACAAGTAGCCACCATGTGTCCCAAATATAATACACAAAGACGAAAACAACAGTTCTCAGAGGATTATTTCTGCTAAATGTGCATATCTAAATATAACTACCATGAGAAAACAACAGACGATTTAAACTGATGCACCTTCTTCAAAAGTGCCACAGTCCTGAAAGGTGAAGAGAGACCAGTATCCTCCATAGTGAAAGATAATCAGAGATTTGTCAGCTACATGAAATGTGCAATTGTGAACTGGGTCTCTTTTGGGTAAAGTACCTAATTGGAATAACTGGAGAAATCTAAACAGCGTCGGAAGATTTGATGGTAATTATATGTTAATGTTAATATTGTACTTTTGAAGTTTGACTTTCGCTGTATAGGAAAATGATTTTTTCCTCTTTTGGACAAATGTTAACATATTTTGGAGTGATAGAATGTCAGCTATTACTCAGAAAAAGCCCCCCCCCCCAAAAAAAAGCAGTGATGAAGCAATATGGAGTAAATATGGTAAAAGCTTAACATTTGGGGAATGTCACTGAAGGATCATGAGACCTTTTTTGTACAGTTATTAAACCTATAATCAAATTTGGGGATTATTTAAAATAAAAGGTTTAAAATAAAATAAGAGTGCCAATGAATAACATCGCTTTATTTTTCCTCAGCAAAGTTTGTTGTTAAAATTATGTGCTGCAACTGAAATACAAGATAAGATATGATTATGATTTCTCTGCAAGTATGGAATAATCTTGAAATGTCTATAAAGGATTAACCCTCTGATCATTATCCTCCCTGAAATGGAAAGTCTGAACACACCGCAAGGGAGGCACTGCTTTGTTATCTCGCACCATCCAGGATTGTTCTGACAGCACCTAAGTCTTTCCATCTCCCGAGCCTATCATTCTAGGATAGGCCAGATATATTATACTCAGCCATGAGGTGGTTTTCCTGACATGTGAGGAGTGAGATTGAATATCTTTATCTTAGAATGAATCCTCTCTCTCTTCTCTCTGGCCAAGGTGATGAGGTTTTCTACCTCAGCTTACTCAGGTCTTCTTACCATCTACGAAAGATTGAAGAAGCAAAACTGAGGAATGCAAATAAATCTCATAATTTATTAATGTCATATTGATGCACTTAGTGAAATGGTTTATTTTGTATTTTGGGGGGGAGAAGGAGCAAGCAGAGATTATTTTTCTCTAATAGAGTAATAAGGAATTGCAGATAATCTGTAATTATTTTTCTGAAATTAAAATAAAATAATAGGAGCATGCACAGGGAGCTGTGGTGTGCAGAATATGATGTCACTACTTCCAGGGTAATTCTGTGTCACCTCCCTCTTGAAAACTGCCTGTTGGGAATTTGCTGCTGTAAAATACCTCCATAGGGTTCTCTACTATGTGAGTGTAACTTCTTGTCTATAAACAAGAAGATTTTATGTCTATATCCCAAATTATGAAATGTATTTCTGTCTGCTGTACACCAGCATGCTGTATTTGAATCGTTCCCATTCATTTCCTCTCCATTCAGCAAACATTTATTTTGTCATGCAATGAACCAGGCTCGGAAGACAAAGAAATGAGTAAAATCTTGTCAAGTCCTGTGATATCACATGATTTCTGCAGCAGCCCTCTCTCAGTATGAATGCGCACAATTACTTCCTGAGGAAAGAAAAATAATTCCCCATCTCTGGCTTTATTAGATTAGGATTGAAGACTTTACCCCAGATCAACACTGAGATTCTCTTTTAATAAATTTAGAATTTGGATGTAAAGGATAAAATTCCATCTAGCATTTTGTCTAAATTTAATTGATACATTCTTGAGAGGTATGAGGAAAACATTTTCTCCCATGTGTGTAAAGGAAAAAGCATTTAATTATCATGCAGAAAAATGAAGTAAATTCTCAGACACAGGGCAGGGAGGCACCGGGAAAGAGTGATCAAACCTCAAAGAATAAATATTTGGCTTTCTGGTGGCTCTTCATTTTCTATTTTTAGATTTCTGTGAAGCCCAGATGCACATCCCTGGGTTCTAAAACAGCCCTGTTATTCTTCAAATCAATTTCCCCTCTTTTTTTGTCTTAAGTAACCAAAGGCAGTCTATGAATTAATAACTACAAGGATATATAACTGAACCCTGAACAATACTGGGGATGGCGTACTGACTCCCCACAGTTGAAAACCCAGGAATAACTTACCATTCACCCCAAACTTAACTACTCATAGCCTACTGTTGACCAGAAGCCTTACTGATAACAATCTGCTAATACATCTTTTGTATGGTTTATAGACTGTGTTGTTACAATGCAGTAAGCTAGAGAAAAGGAAATGTTATTAAGAAAATCATAAGAAAGAAAATATATTTACTATTCATTAAGTGGAAGTAATTGACACTAGACTATACTGGATGGCACATTTATTTTTCTTTCACACATAATTCCTGGCTGATGGACAATTCATTATGTCTTGGGAAATTCTTTCACACAGAGTGTACTAGCAACCCAAATTTCTTCTATCCCATTGCTCTGTCATCCCCTAGGATGGTTTTTCCATATTTTAACCTACCAGAAAAGGAAAAGAGAAAGTGGAGATGGAGTAGCTTCTAGCTTCCCTTTCAGGACATGATCCAGAAAGTTCTCACAGAACTTTGGACAGATGCAAAGCACAGGGCCACACCTCACCAAAAAATGAGGGTGGCAACTCTATCTTAGTGGCTACGTGATAAATATTTGAGAGTTTTAGTGCTACACGGAAGAAGGGAACAATGGATATTGAGGAAAATGAGCAATTTCTGCTAAAATAGTTCTATTAGAATATAATGGTAGAACTGCTATGTTAATTTACTCAGGATTAGAAGAGAAGGTCTTGGAGAGAAAATGAGTCTTGCTAGAACCTTCAGTGATAAACTGAATATTATAAGGTCAAGAAGTAAAAAGATCATTACAGGAAAGGGAGATACCAAAAAAGAAAAAGCAGAAGAAAGGGGAGTGGAGCATTACTCTGAGAATTTCATGTGGCTGGAAGGTTTACTGTGTAAGATGAGGGAATAAGGATCGCACCGACTCTAAAAATGAAGACCAAACTGTGAATTTTTTTTAATTCCCTGTCAAATATTTTTTAATGTTATTTCAGCAGAAAACTACTGAATTCTTTTTTTTTTTTTAGCAGTATGGTGATATAAAATTATATTTGTTTTTTAGAAAGAATACTGGTAGCCTGTAAAGAGTAAATGAGGAAAGAGTAAATGAGGGTAAGCATAAGACTGGGCATACGCTGGAATCAGGTCATGGAAATAAGTAGTATGTACAACATTTTTTCAAGCACTCAGTAAACACAAAATTTAGCAAAAAGTTTCCACCTCTTCTTTTATCAATGTATTGCTTAAACTAATGATTTTCTCAAGGAAAGATTTTTTTTCCCCTCCATTCTTCATTCCTGGACCTGCAATCTATCCAGCAATCTAAATGTTCCCCCCATCAAAAAATGTGTAAATTTGTACTCCTAGTATTGCTAAGAATAATTCAGAAAAAGTAATATGGTAGCCTGTAACATATTAGAAAGTTCTCCATTTATTTAATAAACCAGTACAACTTTGTTCCTCTCCCAGGTTTGGAATAAAGCTTGAAAATCACACAGGCAAATGCTGTACTGTCCAGCTGCCTAACTACAAATATAGTAGAAACATAACTTCTTAACTGAACCGAAGTGCAACTGACACTGGAACTCAGGTTTTCTTCTTTGTCATTAATCTTGGCATTCATCTAACCATTCTATTCTTTGAGCATACTTTTTATTTCAGTCAATATTTCTTGCACTAGGACTATACAAAAAGGACAAAATCCCTTTGCCATGGAATTTACAATAGTTCATCTCTGAATATACAGTCTTTCCAAGATTTTGGATACTCATGGTCAACCAAGGTCCAAAAATATTAAATTGAAGGAAGATTCTAGAAAGAAACCATTTATAAGTTTCAAATGATCCACCATTTTGAGGAGCACAGGTGACATCTGATGCCATTCCACTCCACCCAGGCTAGGTTCCCAGCCTGTTGGGAGTGATAGCTGTCACTTAGTAGCCATCAGTTTGTGCAGTATGGCAGTGCTTAAGTTCAAGGAACTCTAGTTTTACTTAATAATGACCCCAAAATGCAAGAGTAGTGATGTTGGCATACTGTTGTCATTGTTCTATTTTCTCATTACATATTTTATTAATCTCTAGAATATATAAGATTCCACACTTCCTGAGATTTCAGGCATTTATAGGAGATCTTGGAATGTACACCCCAAGATAAAGGAGGAGCCTACTGTACTTTTTTATCCCTTACTTTTATTGTAGTATAGTATTACAATTTTTATTTTGAGGGTATAATGAACCTATTTGTGCCCCAGGAGTAATTAAGAATCTTATAAAAAATACTAAACAAATAATTGCATCACAGAAATTATTCTTTATTAGTATTTTTATAAAATGTATGCACACACATACAAATTTGCATCCATGAAACTTTTTGAGTATCAAGGATTGTACTGAGAAGTCTGATGGCTTCAGAAGCTATAATCATAAACAAGATATTGTTCCATCCCTTATGAGACTTCAATATTGGTTCCAACAATACTGGAATAATGATATCTTTAAAAATAAAAAATCAAATTAAATATGTCAATGTACCAGAAATATGTATTCAATCAATTAACATATGTCCCCAACTTTTCTCAATTTAGAAGACAAAGTGAGTAAATGAGTGGTTTTCAGTGGTCACTGATTCATTCATATATTACTTCATTCCCTCATATATTATATAATTATATCAACAATTAATCACGTAGCAGAATTCTATTCCAGGCCCTGAAATACCACAGTTAATAGGCCCAAAATAAAAACACAGCAAAACACTGCCTTCGTATAGCTCACATTTTAGTGGACATCTTCTCAAAGGCTTTACTTCTGAGAACTTTGTCATCCTATCTGCAAGTGTTCATTGGTTTCTTGTGAGTTTTGTTTTGTTCCTATGTATGACACTAACAGATTTATCAGTTTTTCCTTCAATATTTCTATCATACTCATTCTTTTTCCTTCTTAACTACTGTAATAATCTTTATAATTAACAAGTCACAGTATGTCAATCTTCTGGCCAAAAGTCTAATTAGATTACCATTTTATTTAGAGAAAAGGCCAGAATTCAGAGGATAGTGCCTAGTGAACTGTGTGATCTAATTACCTTGTACTTCTCAGATGTCACCTCCTAATTCCTCCCTGTCCACTTTGCTCTGCCACACTAGCCTCCTTGTTCTAGTTCAAACATTTTCATTTTAGAGCGATGTGATGACATCATGCTCTCCCAGGCCTGGCCTGAAGCAATAGGCCAGGCAAGGGCTGGGCCTTCCTGGTGAATAGAGCTGCTTCCATCCTCCTGCTTACCCACCAGCTCCTGGCCGCTCCTCTCACCCGCCTACTGCAGGCAGCAGGGTGCTGGCTCAGCCTGCCCTTGCTGTCCCCACCTCTGCCTTCTGGCATGGGTGGGGTCAGTGGTCTTCTTGATGTAGTGGACACCCCTCACTCACCCTTGTAGTGGTTGCCTTGCAGCAGGGCTTCAATCAAAAAAAAAAATGTTCATTTTTGAGCCTTTGAGTTTAATCTTTGGTGTTTCTAGAACTCACATGTCCCAAGTAACTATATGGCTGATTTTCTCACTTTTTGAAAACTTTAACTGAAATCAAAGTTAAAATGGTGTCCTTAAGTCACATTCTCTAAAACTGAAAATCCTCTCTACTTCCCATTTCGCTAACCATAATTTAATTCTGTTTTCTCAATGTTACATTACTCTAATTCTTTAACTTTTTATTATCTATCTCTTCCTACTAGTTTTTAAGCTTCATAGGGTAGATTTTTTTGGTCTCTTTTTTCACACAAGCATTTATTTCCTATCAATCTTTAACAATTTACCATAATAACCACAATGTAAGTGACTTAACACCATTGATTATCTCACAATTCTGTACGAGATTTGAAAATTATGTTTGTGAACTGGCCTCCGTGTGCTTACGTTGGCAGCTCAGTTCAAACAGGTAAAGTAAGGTTTCATAATCTCAGTAATCTCAGAGCCGTGTTCATGTCAACATGTAGCAGTGTCTTGCTGGGTGACATTCATTATTGTCATTGTATGTTTTTGTGTTCTGTTGTAAGAATATCAAACTGGAATTTGAGCAACAAATAAACATTATACTTCTTGTTAAACGGGGCAAGAGTCAATGTGAAATCAGGGACATGGTAGTCCAGGTTTATGTGGATAAGGCCATGATGAAAACGGTAGTGTGCAAATGGTGTAAATGATTTTCTGGGGAGAGTCACTTCTGAAGAGAAGTTAGAGCCAGTCATAATGAGGAGAACTGATAAAAGCAAAAATTCACAAATGTGCATCAAAATCATCACCTGACTGTGAGAAGCATAGCACACCAAGTAAACATAAATAGAAAAACAGTAAAAATTTCATGGAATGTGTTGGCATGGGAAAAGTGTGGCTCTTGCATCACAAAAATGGACTAGCTGACATGGCACTGTCTGCCAAGGAGATTTTAGCCAGCAAACAAATAATAGCCTTTCTGCTTACCTGATCTAGCGCCCAATGACTTCTTTTCTTTACCAAAGATAAAGGAAGATACTTTGATGACATTCAGGACGTCAAGGATAATATGACAACACCTCTGATGGCCAGTCCAGAAAAAGAGTTCCAAAATTGTTTTGGGGGGTGAACTAAGCACTGGCATTGGTGCATGGCTTCCCAAGGGGAGCAGTTTGAAGGTTACGGTAGTGATATTCAGCAATGAGGTATGTAACACCTTTTATGGGATGAGTTCACAAACTTAATTGTGAAACCTTGTAGTTCAGAAGTTTGCCCTGATTTGACTGGAATCACTTGGGTCCTACAAAACCAAAACCAAGATGCCTAGCCAGGCTAAGCTTTTATCTGGAAGTTTCTTTAGGAAATTATCTTCCAAAAGCATTCAGATGGTTGGCAAATTCAGTTATTTGCAGTCATAAGACTGAGGTCCATTTTCTTGTGAGCTGTCAGCAAAGGTCACTCTCAGCCTCCAGAAACTGCCCACATTTTTTGTCTTGTGACCAACTCAATCTTTGAAATAGCAAAGGTATGCCAACTCTTCTCATGCTTAGAGTCCTTTTGGGTTCTGCTACTGCTCGCAGCAGAGTAAAACTCTATTTTGGCTCTAATGTAGTTAGGTTAGGCACGGCCATATAACCTGCCTTTACCTTATAAAGTAATGTGGTCAATAGAGATGATAATAGTCACAGGATTTCCCTGAACTCAAAGGGGAGGGGATTATATAAGGTCAGTAAAGGCCACAAACTCTACGCCCTACAATACTTAGAAGTTCTAAGAAGTGTTCTTAAAACATTTATTGAATGAATGCAAAAGGAATTAATTAATTAATTAATTAAAATCTATTGCTATAGTATCACATGCCTATCTAGAAAATGTCATAACAATAAAACCCTGTCTACTGAGCAGAACAGGTAATAATGACTTAACTGGGGCTGGCACAGGTGCCGAGGGTTCTGCCTGGATGAGATTATACAGTGAGACATTTTCCCTTGACCTTCAAATCTCATGAACATGTCTAGCATCTCTTTACTTCGACCATACTACATTAGATCATCCCTTGGAGAAACTAGGAGGGAACCCATTCAAGAGGACCCACCATCATCTAATCTCATCATCTCCCCTTCAGCTCCTTTCTTCCTCTCTTTAATACAGAACATTCCATATTCCATCTAGCTAGATCATGCCTTTTTTTTTTTTTTGTCCTATTGGTTTACTCCCAGTCTTTCCCCAAATCCTTTAGTCCTTTCCCTTGTCTTCCGAATATATATCTTCAAATCCCAAAAGTCAGAAAGAGATCAATTTATAGAATAAGGGAATGAGTAAAGAGTATGGGCCTAAAGAAGGTACCAAGGAGTTTTGGCGATAAGAGAGGAAAAATAATTTGCTAATATTTCTAACATATTATTTCTAAATTACAGTTCTAAACTCTTGTCTTATTATAATTACAGGCATGTGTTACTTAATAACAGAAATACATTCTGACAAACATGCCCTTAGCCAATTTTGCCATTGTGCAAATATCATAGAGTACTTGAACATACCTAGAAATTATAGCCTACTCCATTGCCTGAGCTGTGTGTTAAAGCCTATTGTTTGTAGGCTGCAGACCTGTACAGAATGTCAGTGAATAAGTGTCACACAATGGTATGTATTTGTCCAAACATAGCAAAGGTATAGTAAAAATATAGTCTCACAATTTTATGGAACCACCATGGTATATGTGGCTCATCATTAACTGAAAGAGTGTAAGTGATTACATACCTGTCTTTTTTCTTATACTGTGAGATCTTTGAGAGCAGAAATCCCTCAATTTACCCCTTTATTTCTATTTCTTGGCACCATTCAAAGCTATAGTCCAATAATTGCTTGCCGAATAAATGAAAAATGAAAGCATAAATTAAAAACACAGAATATATATACATTCATTATTCAATATAATGAAAAAGTATGAAGCCCAACAAAAGATACCTACATTTCAAGCATCTAAGCAGATAGAAATATTCAGAAGGAAATTTCAGATTATTTTACCAAATCATAGAATAGAATGCTGAAAGAAATATTGATGATAAATGTTATCTTTTCTACTAATGTAGTTTTGGATATAATCAAAATATTTAAGCACTGTTTTACTATACATTTTCATGTGCTATTTGCCAATATGAATCAGATTATTAAATGCCAACATCCTTTCTTGGATATGAAGTGCATGTATTATACACTCCAAAAGTCATAAATCCACCTCGGTTCCTTTTCCATATCTGCTAGAGGATGTTCACATTAAGATAAATGGATTGTCATGTTTCAAGAACTGTTTAGTTTCACTTTTAGGAAACCATCTGTTCTCTGATGAATGGTTCTGTGGATAAGAGTGGGCATGTTGATTTAGCTCTTTTTTAAATAAATGCCATAGCTAATTATGATTATTATTACTTTTTGAGAATGCAGTTCTTAACCGCTCCAACTTCCATCATCTCTTTTGAAGGTAATTATATAATAAAGGTTTCTGTCTGCATAAAGGTTTCTTTTAGGATGCAAAAACATTCACCATACATTTCTGGAAAAATAACTTGATATGTTGTAATACCCACATTCTTGATTGAATAATGCCCTTCTCTGTCTGGGAAATTAACTCTCTCAGTGAACACATGTGTTGAAGCTCACACGCACTGAACACTCAGGGAGAAGACAGGGCCAACTCATTTAGCTACAGAGCAAACTTACTCATCATGGAGTTGGGGGATACCACAGCATTATCACCCTTCACAGTTGTTTGGCTACTGTTACTTCACATTATCAGGAAGAGAAAGACAATAAAAATAATAAAATTAAAAAATGTGATTAGTATGCAATAGTCCTTTCGATTAGCAAAATTAATGGGTTCAATTTAATTTAGGGTTTAAACATGTATTCAAATCATTCAAATATTAGCAATAGTTGTACAATCAAAAGCACAATCATTGAGCATTTTCATAGTGATTTACATTAGACTAATCAAGGAACCAACTTATATAAAACATTCAGCCATATATTGCCATGTTCACATCTGTGAAATGAATCAATACATATATATTTTAGCAGATAGATCTTTAGTTCCGCAAACGCTGTTCTCTAGTAAGGTCTGAGAATTACAGGGAGTCTCTCTGAGATTGAACAAGAAGTCTGAGAAGAGTTGGTCTTATGGAGACCCATCCTCTTTTCAAGCCAAACTGTTCTTCATTTTACAGAACATAATTTTTGAATGTTAACATTTGTAAAGTCAGCCCCACAGCTAAAGTAGCAGAAAACCAGTGTCTTAGATAAATCACCTCTCTGATATTTTTCTTCTTTAAAACATCAACTGCAACAATAGAGAATATTTTTTTTAAGAAAAAGAACATGTATCTTGCTAAGTAGAGGATAAGTTAAGGCTAACAACTAATTCTTACTTATTTAAATAGAGAGACAGAAGAAATAACCAGTTTATTGCTTCATATCTTTTTGCCTGATGTTTACTATCTTTTACTATGTATTAATCATAAGCCCTCTGGAAACATATGAAAAGTTATCTAACTTTTAAAACCGTGATGAATACCCTCTGTTATTGGAATTTGGGCTACTCTATCAGGCAGCTGGGAAGGTATTCTAGGATGGTCTTTCTGTGTAGTTAACGTTTCCCAAATTGCCATAAAGACTGATCTTCACATTGTACTGACCTTATCTTATCAGTTAGGGTTTTCTATACTAAGCCAGAGAAAAGTATTCTATTTAGCTACAGTATAGGGGAATTTACCAGTTGTGAAGTAATTCATAGAATCAAAGTAGGTGTTAAAGAACCAGGTTTTAGAAAGGAAGACCAACTTCCTGAATCTGGATAGTTACAACCATCTAAATCTATCCCAGTCATTCCAATTTAATTGATTCATTTGTAAACTCCTGCTTTTATTCCCTATTACACTGGAGCAAGTGTCCACTGTCCAACAAAGGTCTAAAAATCCATTTATGCTCTAAAGTTATCATATTATACCTTCTCCATGAATGAATTTGGACAATTTTGTATATGGTTCACTATGAGAGTTTTGAGATAGACCATTTTATGGTCCATTATTTCATTCTAAGAAACGCAGCTGACAGCATCCTTTCTGATTCATCAGTGGAAGTTCCAACTTGCTCACTTTATCAGCATTGTTGGGAGCGCTTCATTAGTTCCCATCCACTCAGATTGTATGTTCCTTGATTTTCGGATATCTCAACACTTTCATAATAATTCATGTATTCTTCAGGGTATTTCTCCTCATTTCTACTTTTCTACTCAATCTCTTCAGCATGTAATCATGCTTTAGAATATCCATCTTACACAAAGAAGTGTTTTCTTGTTTGTTACACCTTTGCCTCAACCTTTCTTAAACACAGTGGTTAACTATTGCTGCTTCCGCTTCCTCACATGACAGTTTCTCCTTAATCCACTCGTTGTTTCAGGATTCAACCCTGTAGACTATTTCTGTCAAGAATACTGATAGTCTCCATCTTTGTCAAATCTCGTGGTCATGTCTCTGATGTGTCCCTTGGCCTCTGAATAGCATTTAACCTCGTTGATCACGTTCTCTCTCTAGAAACATATTTTGTCTTACCTGCCATGAGAAATGTTCCCTGTTTTCATTGACTGACAGGCTACTCCCTCTCAAGCTCATGTGCTGGCTTGTCCTCTTCTGCTTTATTTCTCTAAGTTAAAGGGCCTCCGAGCTTTGTCCCCATCACTTCTTCATCATGGGAATGGTCTCTGTGTATGAGCACATGCACTTCTAGCTCACCAGTTAGTTACTATCTAAGTCAGTGCATCCCATATTTCTCTCTGCAGCCCTGATTTTTCCTCAGAGTTCAAGATACTTAGTTGTCATTGTCCACTTGGCATCTTCACATTAATGATTAATAACTGATAGTCCTCTAAAATGTACCACACGAAAAACAGAATGCTTAACCCACCTTGTTCCCACCCCAATCTTTCTTTAGTCTTTTTCCAACTCAGTAAACCACATCACATTATAGCCTGGTGGCTGACCCAAACTATTTTTCCATCATGATATAATTAAATTGCATGTGAACTTTGTGATGAACCTGAATATCTAATTCACCAGCGTATCCTACTGACTCTATGACTTATATAAAATTCATCTGCTTTTTCTACCTCTAGTAAGGCCTCCAGGCCAAACCACCTCTCTCACATGGACTATTACAATAGTTTCCTAAACAGTTTTCTCTTTGCTCTCTTAACAAATCCTTTCTCTTCACAATAGAACAAAAAAAAATATTTTAGAAATATTACTTGGAATGCCAAAGTTGTTTAAAATCCTTCAGTGATCTCTCATCTTATTTTAAATAAACAAATATTTTTATTTTTCTTTGGTCTATAACCCTGCTCTGTCTTTGATTTTATTTCATACTGGCATACCTCTCACCAGCCCATCTTTAAAATTAATAGACTTGATAGTGTTTCTTTATCCTTTGAAGACTCTTCTCCACCATTTTTACACACCTCCTTCTCTTGATTATTCATTTAAATGAATATTTTTACACAGCCATCAGCCATAACAAGTCCAGAGTTTTAGTGGCTTACACACAAAAAATAAGTATATTCACCATGCACTTCACATTTCACTTTCACTGTGTGTGTGTGTGTGTGTGTGTGTGTGTGTGTGTGTGTGTGTGTGTTAGGAGACATTGTGGGACTCCATGCAGTTATTTCAATGCTTCTTTAATTCAGTGGCTCCAATGTCTCATGGAACCTGGAGATCTCCCCTTAAAGTCTCTGCTTCTGATCTCTATAACCATTAGAAAAGAGAGAGCCTGTGGAGAATTGCACAGGAGCCTTTATGAGCTGGGACTGAGATGATTTTCATCACTTATTTCCTATATTCCATTGGCCAGAATTCAGTCTCTTAGTCAAACTAAAGAGAAGAAAGTCTGGACTTTGTGGTTTCCCAGGATGAGGAGGAGAAGACAACGTATCACCCAACCAAATAGTTACCTACTAACATTTATAACATTATCCAATTCTAATTAAGTGCAAAGCAAATTTTCCCATTTTATGTTTAATAGTTGACCACGTTTCTTTTTATTCATGCATTAATTAATTAATATCTCTATTGTTCCCCTTCAGAAAAATGTAAGCTTCAGAAAGACAGGGTTCTTTTCTGGTTTTTGTTTGTTTGTCGTTTTTGCTATATTCTTAATTCCTAGATCCAATCCCTGATGGGTGATTATTAACTACTTAGTAAATATTTTTATAAATTTAGAGCATCTTGCTTTGTGTATGCATAAGATCAGAACAGTAGAGCTTATTTGACAAATCCATGAACACTGTGTCTGAAGAAAGACAAATACAATAACACTGAGACTTGTTTTCTTCACCCACCTGCAGTAACTTAGCAAGAACTAAGCTTGAAGCTGACTGAGCAATTCTAATTGAGTTAATTGGAAGAACAGGCTGATACCAGAGGCTAAATTTTGAGGGTGTTCTATTTTTAATAAGGTCATATTTAAACACAGAAAACTTCCATTGTTATACGGCTGTAGAAATGTTTCCTGATCCTATCTTCCTAAAATATGGAGATGATTTTAGGACTGGGATCTTTCTGTATTATGACACTGTCGACCCGCGTAACTAGTCCTGATCATGGCACCTTTCCCTTTGGGCTACTGAGAATTTGAGGGACCATGTATTTTACTTTCCTAACTTACTTTCCCTAAATTTTTTGGCCAACAATTCTTGTTTATTACTTAGTTTTTAATTTTCAATTTGTTCTTTGAAATATTCATCCATGTGAAGGAAAAATACATCACCAGACAAAATCTGGGTTATGCTTATCGGAAGAAAAGGGGTTGAATTGCAGAAAGAAAGAAAACAATAGGTTCCATCTACATTTTTTTTCAAGAAGTGAAAGAATTTCAGCATATGCAAGTCAAAAGAAAATGGCTACTGAACAATTGATGATAAAATCCTGAAATTATACAAGGTAGAAAATTAAGTATTAATCTTTATTAAGTAAAACAAAATATGTTATTATGTATGTAAAACAAGAGTTCAGTATTCTTTATATAGAAAAATGCCATACGGATATTTATTTCCAGTATTTTTCATTAAAATTCTTATATTTTTCTTCATTTTACTATTTTAGATAGTCAATATTTTTTAAGGAGATACAAGTTTTAAAATTTATATAAATTGTAATCTTTCGGGAATTTGAAAAGGACTGTGTTTTCATTCTAGTAAGGGGTATGCATAAGAGTTTTGAGTCATGATGGTCTGTGTTTTCCTTTATTTCTTGCAACAACTTTTAAAACAAGGTGATAGAATAAAGCTATTTTTGCAACTTCTGTCAACTGTTTCCCAAAATTTCATATCCTTAGTAGTAACTTTTTCTGCTTGGGTCCAGTACCAAATAAATAGGTTTATAAGTTAATCTCCTCCATTTTGTCAGATAAACATCATTTATTCTCCACCCCCTCATTCTTAAGGAACTTATATTAAAGCCTGTAGTAAACGTTGTTGTAGGCAATATTCATTTTCTTAAATATACAGTGATATGTAAGACATAATCTCTAACCTAAATGAGTTTCTAGTTTTGCTGGGAAGCCAAACAAGCTAAAGTTAAAGTCCTCAAAAGGTATAATAGAAGCACACACAGATTAATAAGAAGCTCATTTAGTTTAGATTGAAGAGTCAAGTCAAACTGTCTAGGAAAAGTAATGCTTGAGTTAAATTCTATACCTGATGAGAAGGAATTTACAGGGTAAAATCAAGAAGTGAATTACAGTCAGAGGGAGCAGAATGTGAGAAAGCAGTGATTTGTGAAATAACATCATAAATTTAAGTGTGGTGAGTTGTTAAGTATGTCGGTAGGGAAAATTAAATTACATGTAAAGAAGAGGTTAGCATAGTTAGATCATAATGGGTCTTCTCTTCTATGTTAAGGAATTGGGATCTTTTTTCTTCTATGCCTCAGAATTTGGGGTTTTCTAAACTCCTAAACTTCTAAAGCAATTCAAACATAGGATTTACATAATCACATTTGAATATTGCAATGATCACTATGGAGCATTGAAGGAAACAAATGGAAACCAATTAGGATGAAACAAATGGAAACCAATTAAGATTTTATGGTTATGATGGTGCTCTAAGTTTATGGATTAAATCACTAACCTTAATTCTAAGATAGTAGTAATACATAATTTCTAAAAATGTAAAAAGGCCAAAACAATAATTAAAATAAGACAAATATCTCACTGGCTCAAGTAAAAGAACACCAGTGGCAATAAGTAGTAATTTTCATATTGACAGGGCAATTCATTTTTCAGCACAATAAATGAAGAATGAACTAAACAAAGCACATTGTCCTAAGTTTTCAAAACATTGCAGATAAATGAAAGCTCCTAAAAGGTTTATAAAGGAAAAGATATAATAAAACATCAAGTGAGATGTCATCACACTTACAAAAGATACCCTGGAAATTAAAGACAATGGAGTGGTGTTTAAAATTCTAAGGGAAAATAATTACCAAACTCAGAAAGTTCAGTGAAAGGGAAGGCAAGTACAGATGTACAATTAAGATGTTTAAATCATTTGGTTTACTCTTTATGAGGATTCTGCTTGGGGACATGTCCATAAAATGAAAAATTAAAGAGAAAAAGAAACCCAGGGCCCAAGAAATAAGAGAAAGAATACAGGAGATAAAAAAAGAGACAGAGTGCCTATGGAGATAGAGAAAAGCAGAAATAAGAGGAGAGTTGGCTAATAAGTTTAGAGAACAATAACAAAAATATCCAGGTTGGAAATAGTCCCTGGGGGGATATATTCATGAAAAATATAAATATGATAGATAAAATAATATCTTTGATCATATAAGAAGAATGTATAGCTACATCTAATAAGTTAGTGATAATTGGAGACAGATTTAACATATGTTTAATTAGAGTTCCAGACCTAGAGAATGAAGCAACTGGAAGGAAAGGAATATTTAAAGTGTTTGTGATCTACGTAAAAAAGGGAAATACAAATCAAAACCAACTATAAAAACAGAGAAAGACAAATACTGCATGATTCTACTTATAAGGAATACCCAAAATAGTCAAATTCACAGAATCAGAATAGAATGACAGTGCAAAAAAAAAAAAAAAAAAAAACAGAAGTTCATATAAATAGATGTAGAAAAAGCATTTGATGAAATCCAGTACCCTTTCATGGTAAAAAAAAAAAACAGCAAACTACACATAGAAGAGACATACCTCAAAATTATAAAAGCCACATATGACAAACACATTGCCAACATCATACTGAATAGGGAAAGGTTGAAAGTATTCAATGTAAGAACTGGAACAAGATGCCACCTTTATTCCACACAGTATTAGAAGTCCTAGCCAGAGCACTTAATCAGGAGAAAAACTAAGAGACATCCAAATTGAGGTGGAGGTCAAATCATCCCTATTTGCCAATGATATGATCTTATATCTAGAAAACTCTTAAAAAAACACCAAAATACCACTAGAAGTAAAAAATAAATTTAGCAAAGTCTCAGGTTATAGAATCAATGAACCCAAATCAGTAGTATTTCTATGTACTAATAACACTCAAGCTGAGAGTAAAAACAAGCAAGTAATACCATTTACAATAGCTATAAAGAAAATAAAATACTTAAGAATATACTTAACCAAGGAGGTAAAAAGAGCTCTGCAAGGAGAATCACAGAACACTGATGAAAAAAACCGGAGATGACAGAAACTAATGGAGAAATAGCCCATACTCATGGATTGGTAGAATTGACATCATTAAGATGTTGATACTGCCCAACGTGATTTATAAACTCAACGAAATTCTCACCAAGATAGAAACATCATATTTTGCAAACTTAGACAAAGTAATGCTAAGTTTCAAAAAGGAGCCCAAATATCTAAAGTAAATTTAAGCAAAAAGAAGAAAAATGGAGGCATCATATTTTCTTAACTCAAATTATACGAACAGACAATAGTAACTAAAACAGCATGGTACTGGAATTATAGTAGAGACATAGCCCAATGGAACATAACAGAAAACTCACAAATTGAACATAGAGCTACCACCAACTTGTCTTCAACAAAGCAGACAAAAGCATCATGGGGGAAAGTAGCCCTATTCAATAAATGTGCTGGGAAAATTGGATAGCTGTGTGCAGAGGAATGAAGCAGAGCTCATATCTCTTGCTATGTACAAAAATTAACTCATGTTGGATTAAAGATTTGAATGTAAGTAATGAAACCATAAAAATTCTAGAAGAAAGTTTAGGAAAACCTCTTCTAGACATAGAAAAATTTAGGCTTAAATCTTAAAGGCAAGTATAGCAGCAACAAAAATAAATGGGACTAACAATAACAAAAATGAATGAATGGGACTTAATTAAACAGAACAGCTTCTTTATAGCTAAGGAGACAACAACCAAAGCAAATAGACAACCTACATAATGGGAAAGGAATTTTGCATATTTTGAATCAGACAAAAGCTTGATAACTAAGATCTATAGAAAACTCAAATTAATCAATATGAAAAAAGCCAACAATCCTTTATATCAATGGGCAAGAAAGATGAACAGAAACTTCTCTAAAGAAGACAGACAAATGGCTAACAAACATATGAAAAAAAGGCTCATCATTCCCAATTATTAGAGAAATGCAAATCAAAACCACCCTGAGATATCATCTAACCCCAATGAGAATGGCCCACATCACACAATATCAAAACTGCAGATGCTGATGTGGATGTGGAGAGAAGGGAACACTTTTACAGCTGGTGGGACTGCAAATTAATACAATCTTTTTGGAAGGAAGCTTGGAAAATTCTCAGAGAACTCAAACTAGACCTCCCATTTGATCCTGCAATCCCATTACTGGGCATCTTCTCAGAAGAAAAAAAATTCTTTTATCATAAGCACATTTACACTAGGCTGTTTATCTCAGCTCAATTTACAATTGCCAATATGTGGAAGCAGCCTAAACGCCTACTAACACAGGAATGGATTAACAAGCTGTGCTATGTATACCAGGGAATACTATTCAACCATTAAAAAAAATGGAGACTTTACATCTTTTGTATTAACCTGGATGGAAGAGGAACACATTATTCTTAGTAAAGCATCACAAGAATGGAGAAGCAAGAATCCTATTTACTTGATTCTGATATGAGGACAATTAATGACTTAGTACATGGTTGGTGATGGGGGAAGGGAAGATAGGAGAGAGAGGGAAGGAGGGAGGGGTTGGGGGTTCACAATGTGTGACACACCTTTTGGGAGTGGACACAATTATAAGCGGGTCCATATCTAACACATGCAATCAATATAACTTGGGTTACATTGTACCCTCAAGGAATCCCCAAAAATAAATAAATAAATAAATAAATAAATAAGACTTAGAAAGCTTATATATAGCAGAGAAAATAATCGGCAAAGTAAACAGGCAGTCTAGAGTATGAGAGAAAATATTCACAAGTTCTATATTTGACAAAGGACACAAAGGACTAGCATCCAGTGTCTACAAGAACTCAAATCAGCAAGAAAATAAAAAAATAAATAAATAAAAATGTGCAAAAGCAATGAACAGAATTTTTTCCAAAGAAAATAGACAAACGACCAAGAAATGATATGGAAAAATATGTTTAACCTCACTAACCAGCAGGGAAATACCAACTGAAACCATAGTGAAATGCCTTACCCATGTCAAAATGGTTGGTATTAAAAGTATGGAAACACCAGTTGCTGGCATGGATGCAGAGAAAAAGTAGGGCTTATATATTGTTAGTGGAACCTCCAACTAGTACAACCCCTATGGAAAACAGTATGGAGATTCCTCAACTAGGTATCTACCTGGAGGAAAATTAATATTTTGTTTTGCTCATTTTTTAATGTTTATTGAAGCACAATTCACAATCTGAAAAATATGAAATCAACCAAGTACCCATCAATTCATGAATGAATAAAGAACATGTGTTGTATCATTATAAAGACCATGGATTACAATTCAACTATACAAACGAATGAAAAATGTCTTTTGTGGTAACTTGGGTAGAACTGCAGTCCATTATCTAAGGTGAAGTGTCTTAGAAATAGAAAAATAAACACTACCTGTTCTCACAAATAAGTAGAAGCTAAATAATGCGTACACATGGACATAAAAGATGCAAAGAAGGTTGGAAACTAAGAAAGAGGCCGGATAGAAGCATGGGAGGGATAAACTCCTATCAGGGACATGAACTCTGTCCACATGACAACCACACTGAAAGCCCTGACACCAGCATTACGCAATGTATCCATGTAACAAAAGCATTTGTACCTCTTTAATATTTTTAAATAAAAAAAAAGTACCCTTGCACATACTGTAGTGAAACTCTTGAACTCCTGGGAAAAAGAAAACATCTTCAGAAGAAGAAAAGACAATTTACTCACACCAAGATGTGAACAAAGATGAAGGAAGAGTACTTGCAGGTGACATTCTTTGTAACAAGTGCTGAGCCCTGGCCTGGGAGAATTGGCAGGAGGAAACAGCGAGAGATGCCCTGTCAGCTCCCCTGCACTTATATCTTGGATTACTCACTTCCTTTTAACTGGTTGTCCAGTACTCTACCAAGGACACCAAAGGGGTTGTGGTATGATATGTGGGAAAGGGGGTGAACTGGACTGAAAGAGAAACTTCCCACACTTGCCCCTAGTTTTTTCTGGGTGCTTCTTTTGCTTCTGTTTCCAGGGACTCAAGCACCTACTCTCTCCCCAAGGCTTCCTTGGAGTTTTAATAAATTATTCGCTGTGGTATTTCAGTATTTTGTAAGGGAGGCAAAACCAGCAACTGATGCCAGCTTACCATCTTATTGGGAAAAGAATTCGCCCTTTAATTTTAATTCTATAGTGGTTTGTACATTTTTCTGACGAAGCCTAAATTTATTCAGTACCGGTATCCTCCTTCAAGGCTCTGAATTAAGCAGATCTCTGAAGATCCTCTCTGTCTTCTCTCTTCTCTATACCAAGGACAAGATTATTATCCTAAAGGGTGCCTCCAAATGAACAATGAATGTGGTCCTTGTAATAAAAGTGCAGTTGTTTCCTTGGGGTATAGGGATGCCTGGAATTAAAACATCAACTGATTGAGCCCCAATTGAAAAACTTTAAATTCTCAACCATAAAGCAAAATATGTCCCCCTGCGATTCTCCTACCCAAATAATTGGGAAGAGTGGCATATGAAACCTTGTCCTGTAACCTCAGGTGGCCATCTTTAAAAAGATAGTTCCAAAAGAATGAAAGATGAACGCACAAGAACAAACCTAAGACATCTGACATGTATGAATACTAAGAAGAAACCCAACAAATGCTAAGCCTCACCTATATCATTAGTCAAATATCAAACTTTACCTACATCAGTGAAAGCCTGGAGACTTAAAAATGAAACGCTGCACTCATAACGTGAGGCTACATATCAGAAGCAGAGAAGGTAGTGAAACTTGAAAACTTCAAAGTCAAGAGACGATCTAATCACTTTCAGAAAAATATAAGGTAACCAAAAAGAATAATTCTGTCTGATAGAAAACATCTCATATAAATGAGATGGGGCAGAAGAACAATCAGTCAGGGACTTTAATTTCACAACTAAGAAAATGATAGTGGATAGTTAAATAAATAAAGATCACAGGCAAATGAGATCTGAGATACTTTATCATAACAAGACTATTTCAGGAAAAAAAGAAAGAAACAGAAAAGTACTCTAGCCAATAAAAAAGCAATAAGTAAATCAAGAATCAAGAAGACTAGGGGAAGTAAGAGTGAATAGAGAACATAATGAGGCTTAATGTTTTCCACAAAAGCAGTGACAAACAAGACAAATTGTATTCAGAACAACTCCAAAGCAGAATTCCAGATGATGCCACTCTGGCCAGGGGGAGGAAGAAAGATCAGAAGTAGATGTCTGCAGGCCAACGTTCTTTTCTTGTTCAGATGGAATACATACATAGGGAAAACCCTCACAAAGTTAAAAAAAAAAGAGCATACTTATGGCTCTTAATAAGTAATGATAGCCCACAGCAGAGGAGAAATAGTATATTGAGCTTTACAAACAAAAGAAGAGTCTTCTATTCAGAAAGAAAGACATAAAAAGAGAAGGAAAATTCATTGCAAATAAACAACATAAAATGAGATAAAAATAATTCCTGATGTACGTGAGTTATAGTAAATTTAAATACACTAAACATCTCAGAGAAAGGAAGAACACATTGCATCATAAAGAAATATTAACAATACATCATCAACAATAGCCACATTTAAAATAGAAGGTTATAGAAATATTGAAAATGAAAGTTTGATAAGCAATTTATGAGTCAACATTTTTAAAAATGATCATGGGTGGACAATTTTCTATTAAGAAAATTGCAATTTAAGTTATAAACCACCATAAGAAAAGCTTAGGTATTATAAACTAGTAAAAACGATGAAAGAACAATAAAATGTAGTGACTGTAAACAGAGATAAACTCAACAATATAAGCTCAAGATACATAAAACAACTAGGGAACCAAAAAGTATTTCAGAAGTCAAAATGTATACAGAATTTTCAAAAGGTACTTATAAAAACATGATAAAATAAGTAGAAAGTAGCAAAGATACATGAAATGAATAAGATGAATTTGCTTAATCTTACAGTAATAAGAACTATAAACCCATCCAACCAGACATAAAATTTTCTTTTGAGCAAACAAAATGAATTTCAAAAACCAAAAAAAAAAAAAAAAACCCAAAAGTATACCATGTTAGCAAGGAAGTCTAATACATTCCTGCAAATAATATCAAAAAATTATATTTCTCCTTATAAGGTAATAAAATTAGACATAAATAATAAGGCATTCATATTCAAAATTTCTCATACGTCTGGAAAATTTTAAAATATAATGATAACTCTTGAAATAAGAATTATATAAAACACATCATTACACATCAGAGATTAATAACAGTAGAGTATTTATAGTTCAAAATTGTAAAATAAAGAACATAACAGTATTATACATTTTGCTTGTGTTTATTTAAAAACAAAAAAAAGCTATAAAATCAATAAGAAACCTATTCAAGGATACAGATAAGTCAAAGAAAATATAATAATCTTGAGGATCGTTACTTAGGACCAAGATGGATGAAATCAGAAAAGATAGGGCCAGAAATCAATGGACTAGAGATTAAAGACTAGGATGTCTAACATAAACAAATGCTGATTATTTATACAGACTATTAAGAAGAATATCTCACAAACTGGTAATAAAGGGAAGAAGAATTAATATACAAATCAAAAATAAAATAGGATAAATGATTACAAGCAATGCAAACATAACATTTATGAAATAATATGACAAAGTAAAATACATGAAAAATAAAGATACCACTCTTTCAAAGAATATATACATTGCAAAAAAATGGAAAGAAGGCATTGGCAAATGCAAGGGACCAATAAAAATGAAGGAATGGACTTTGCAAACCTCCCACACTACGCTATCCTGTCATTTAAAATTGAAACAAATTCAATCATACTCAAGTATTTTTGTGGGACTGTTCTAGCACAAAAGGTCTGAAGAATAGCTTATGTTTATTATGTTAATGTTTTTAAATAGTAAAAGGGAAAAAAATCAGGGTAAATTTATACAACTCTGTTTATTACAAACTGTAAAATATAAAAGAAACCAACAACTCTAATAAACTTTACAAAAATTAGTGTTATAATAAAATATTAGCAATAAAGGGAATTCCTTTTCCTGGAATGCAGGAATGTGATATTAGGCAAACTATGACCCAGTCTCTTCTCTCTCCCCACACCCATGTGTTTAACACACACACACACACATGCGCGCGCAAACCCACCTGAAGACAAATGATCCTGGGTCCAGAAAGCCCCACCAAATGTCATTGCAGCGTTCTACCACTGGGGGAAGGGATGGAGGGGACAGAAAATTCTCTCCTGAATAAATATATGACAAATTCAAGACAGAGATTGGCTGCCGTGAAGAAGAAATTCAAGAATGCAGAGAAAGCCCTACCCCTCAGGTCTAGTCCCACAGGAAAGGGGTAACTTGTGACTGGTCTGGACAAAGAGAAAGCTCTACCCTGCCACGACATCACCGGTCTATCAAGCACCAAGTTATGAAGAGCAGCTTCCAGCAGTAGGGGAATGTAAAGATTATGGGCAGGAAAGTCCTTTGTGCCTGGTACAGACATATAGAAATACTCAAAGATGAGGTTGAAGCGTAGGGATAGAGGAAAACTAGTGCTGGCTGCCCGGGCTGAGAACAAGGCATCATGAGACAGGGGGGAACCGGCTGGTGCTCTGAAGGCTGTCACAGCCACAACTGGCCCAAACCCACTCAGCTCCTGAGGAGATAAACTCAAACCCTAGCACTGGTAGTTCGCTGCAATAAACAGGCCCATTTCCAGATTTAATCATTCTTGCCTTGGTCTCTTCTGCCTATATTCATCATGTCTGCCCTCGAATTAAAAATTATGAACCACATTAAAAAGCAGAAGAAGAAAAAGAAAGAAAGGGGAAAAGACCTCATCATAAAGAGAAAGTCACCTTTTTGTGGCCAAATCAAAACATCATCTTGCGTTTTCTCTCCTTGCAACAGTTGTTCTTGCATCGTGGTCCCTGTGGGAGCCACATGGACATTGGGAATGCAACTACCCTCTTTGTCGGAGATGCAAACTGTCAGGCTCATCCCAGGTTTAGCGGATCACAACCTCTAGGTATGGGGCCCATAGGCTGCTCCGACAGACTCTTAGAAAGTACTGATGTGCTCAGAAATGTGAGAAATATTTTAATTGTGGAGCCATGAAGCTGGCCAACTTTTATTTCCTTGTGAATGTATAACTTTTAAAGCATAAAGCAAGGCTATGTTAAAATGGACACATACCAGGCAGCGCCTGTGGCTCAAAGGAGTAGGACGCTGGCCCCATATACTGGAGGTGGTGGGTTCAAACCCAGCCCTGGCCAAAAACCGCACCAAAAAAAAAAAAATGGACACATACCAAACTATAGAAATCCACAGTATGTAAATGAGGATTATTTTTTTTTTAGGGGGTGGAAGGTTCTTCCTCCAGATAAAAATCCTGTTAGCTGTATAAATGGGAGCTTATGGTGGTTACAACCCTTCTCCCTACTCATGTGACAGATTTGACTGGTCTGTCGCAAATGACTTGGAAAACTTGGGTCCAATTTTTTAATAAAACTTATTTAAAAGAAAATACCAGCTATATGATTCGTTCACAAGGCAACTCACTCATCAAAGAGAGTTCATTTCAAATATGAAATAAATGTTCAACAAATCTATCCTCAGGTTTGGATTTCCTCTCTAACGTTTAATAATGATTTCTCTCTAAGACGCTAGTGGTATAAGTACTAGAAATTGCTCATAATATTTAACATCTGGAACATATGCTGGAAGACAAGCAGCATCTTAAAGTAATTCATCAATCGTGATCTACAGGGGTTTACTGTGCCATCTCATAGACTTGGAGTGAGTCTATTTCATCCTGATATTTAGTCGAAAACAGATAGGGACAAAATAACCAAAAATATTGACGCGTGTATAAAAATGCTTTCTAATGAAATAGTCTAATATTATTATACAAAATAATGATTAGCATACTATATCAACTTTCATATTGGAAATAGTATGTAACAAAAAATTATTCTATTCAAAACATATAGGGAAAGTGTTTTCATTCTTAGTGTTTGGAGAGATATATGAAAAATCAATATAATACTTGTCAACCTACCCAAGATATTAATCTCTCTAAAAAAAAATGATATTGTAGAAAAGCTTAGGATTTCATACCTCGCTAAGCAGTGTTCCATGCAATTTTAAAACATGGATTTTTTTTAATGAATAATAGAAATGGAGTATAGTTTGAAAATATGAATACCAGATGAATGCGTCTTTGCTCCTAATCTATTGTACTGATTACAAAAACAGATACATTCCTTCCATTTAAGCAGTGAAAGCTTTCCTTTGCTTCTTCCCTTTCTATCTTTTCCTGCCAAATTGTTCTGGGACTTAACTTGATATACAGACTTAGTGACCAACATCCCATTTTTTTTTATCTAACCTTCAAGACCAAAACTCATTAGAAATCAGCAAGAGGCCAGTGACTATCATTGTTTCTTACTGCCTGTTAATGAAACATTTCAAAATGAGAGGAAGTTTTTAATGTTCCTTCATGCTATAGATTTTTTTCAGTTCCTTTAGGGCTTATGTCTTACAAATGTTACAATAATGTGAAAGGCTACTGTCTGTACTACCCATTCACAGAAACCAATAATGTCATTACCAAACAGCTGGTTTAACTACGGGAGAGAACTACAAATCGGTCTCAGGTATGAAGTCACTGAGACAAGGAGTCGCAAAACAAGGCTAGATGCTGGGGAAAAACACTGTGGCAGCTGCACTGGTGGGAAGGTGCCTTAGGATACAATAATTGCAAATGTTAAAAAAAATAATAATAAATATCCTGGCAGTAGAAAAACTAATTCAGCTCTCAAGGAGCTATCTTCAGAATGAAAACACAGTGCAAAGAAAAAAATACAGGTAATTTATAAGGATATAACACTTCCCTTATAATCTATTTGGGAAATGTAATAAATTAATGCAGCTGTTCTCAACCTGTGGGTCGCGACCCCTTTGTAACAATGAAAATACATTCCAGCATTCAGAAGGTTGAGAACCACTGAATTAATGGCAGTCCTTGTTAGTTTTTTCATGAAGTTTTTCTTTTTTTTTTTTTAATAATTTTATTGAATCATAATTCTGTACATTGGTACAATCATAGGGCATGATTCATATACATTCAGAAATGTTTTCATCGTACTGTTACAGATAGCCTTCATGGCATTTTCTTGATCACTA
>CAUYON010152716.1:0-23118 GCA_963573935.1 Arctocebus calabarensis | reverse complement strand
GGGTAGAGTGCTGTGGCATCACAGCTCACAGCAACCTCCAATTCCTGGGCTCAAGTGAGTCTCTTGCCTCCGCCTCCCAAGTAGCTGCGACTATAGGCGCCCGCCACAACGCCTGGCCATTTTTTGGTTGCAGCCATCATTATTGTTTGGCGGGCCCTGGGCCTGGATTCGAACCCGCCAGCTCAGGTGTACGTGGCTGGCGCCTTAGCCCGTTGAGCCACATGCGCCGAGCCTCTTCTGAGGCTTTAAAAAGAATTTAGGGACCACAACTATGTAACCTCGATTGTCCCAAAGCTAGAATTCAGTATTGGAAGTCTTGCTGTACAGGAAAGGTAAGGCTGGTGTTTGTGGAGATGACAGGTATTCTGAGGTGGCATGCTGAAGGGAAGAGAATGCTGCTTTAGAAGACAGATGGCTGGGTGTAGCCATAGTACTGTTCCTAATTTGCCAGGTAACTTCAGTCGAAGTTGTTCTCTTGGCCGGGTACAGTGGCTCACGCCTGTTTTTTTTAGCACTCTGGGAGGCTGAGGCGAGTGGATAGTTTGAGCTTATAAGTAAAAAGTGAGTTTTTCTGGCTCAGCGCCTGTGGCTCAACAGGCTAAGGCGCCAGCCACGCACACCTGAGCTGGTGGGTTCGAATCCAGCCCGGGCCTGCCAAACAACAATGACTTCTGCAAACAAAAAATGGCCGGGCGTTGTGGCAGGTGCCTGTAGTCCCAGCTACTTGGGAGGCGGAGGCAGGAGACTAGCTTGAGCCCAGGAATTGGAGGTTGCTGTGAGCTATGATGCCACAGCACTCTATCCAGGATGACAACTTGAGGCTCTGTCTCAAAAAAAAAAAAAAAAAAAAGTGAGTTTTTCTAAACATAGAAAAAGGAGAGGCAAGAGGATTGCTTGAACCCAAGAGTTGGAGGTTGCTATGAGCTCTGACGCCACAGCATTCTACCCAGGGTGACAGCTTGAGACTCTGTGTCAAAAAGAAGTTCTCGGGCTCTCTCTCTTCTCTCCTATCCCCCCGTGTGTGTCTTTTCTCCTCTCCTCTTCTTTCTCCCCTCCTCCTTAATGCTGCTCTGCAGCTTCCCCGCCGATAAAGACCTTTCGTACAAGCAAAAAAAAAAAAAAAAGTTCTTGGGTGGTGACTGTGGCTCAGTGAGTAGGGCGCCAGCCCCATATACCAAGGGTGGCGGGTTCAAACCTGGCTCTGGCCGAAGTGCAACAAAAAAATAGCCAGGTGTTGTGGTGGGCGCCTATAGTTCCAGTTACTCGGGAGGCTGAGATAAGAGAATTGCCTAAGCCCAGGAGCTGGAGGTTGCTGTGAGCCTTGAAGCCATGGCACTCTACCAAGGGCGACAAAGTGAGACTCTGTCTCTAAAAAAAAAAAAAAAAGTTTTCTCAGGGTCTTATTTGTATAATGGGAATAATAAAGATACTATTTTCCATAGGGTTGTTGAGAGGGTCAAAGGAGAACAGGTAAGAAGAGTGCTTTGTAGGCAAGGAGATGCTTTCTCTGCGTTTGAATTTTTTTAATGTTGCTAAAGATATTGGTGTTCGGTTAGGATTTTAAAACAAGATGTTTATGCAGTTTATTGCTGCTTGGTGGCAGGTTATAATTCTCCCTCAACCCAAAGAGTGATTTTATAGTAGAGAATGAGCAGTGTAGAGAGAGAGTCCAGAGTGTATTTATTTATTTATTTATTTTTACCAGATCCATGCTTACATTGTATAGACTATCTCTGGCATATGGAATTTTTTTTTTTTTTTTTTTTTTTTTTTTGAGACAGAGCCTCCAGCTATCACCCTGGATAGAGTGCTGTGATATCACAGCTCACAGCAACCTCCAATTCCTGGGCTCAAGCGAGTCTCTTGCCCCCGCCTCCCAAGTAGCTGGGACTACAGGCGCCTGCCACAACGCCCAGCCATCTTTTGGTTGCAGCCGTCATTGTTGTTTGGCGGGCCTGGGCTGGATTCGAACCCGCCAGCTCAGGTGTGTGTGGCTGGCGCCTTAGCCTGTTGAGCCACAGGCGCCAAGCCTTTTTTTTTTAGACAATCTCACTATGTTGCCCTTAGTAGAGTGCAGTGGGGTCACTGGGGTCACAGTTCACAGCAACCTCAAACTCTTAGGCTTAATTGATTCTCTTGCCTCAGCCTCCCAAGTAGCTGGGACTACAGGTGCCCACCACAATGGCCGGCTATTTTTTTGTTGCACTTTGGCTGGGACTGGGTTTCAACCTGCCACCCTTGGTATATGGAGCCAGTGCCCTACTCACTGAGCCATAGGTGCCACCCTCCCGGGCCAGGTTTGAACCCGCCAGCCTGGGTGTTTGTGACCAGTGCTGTAACCACTGTGCTACAGGCGCCGCTGTTTTATTTTATTTTTTTTGAGATAGAGTCTCACTATATCACTCTTGGTAGAGAGCTGTGGCGTCACAACTCACAGCAATCTCAAACTCTTGAGCATAAGCCTAAGCCTCCCAAGTAGCTGGGACTACAAGTGCCTGTCATAATGCCTGGCTATTTTCTTTTTAAGAGATGGGGTCTCGGCTCGGCACCTGTGGCTCAACGGGCTAAGGCGCCAGCCACATGCACCTGAGCTGGCAGGTTCGAATCCAGCCTGGACCCGCCAAACAACGACGGCTGCAACCAAAAAATGGCCGAGCGCCTGTAGTCCCAGCTACTTGGGAGGCTGAGGCAAGAGACTCGTTTGAGCCCAGGAATTGGAGGTTGCTGTGAGCTCTGATGCCACGAACTCTATCCAGGGTGACAGCTTGAGGCTCTGTCTCAAAAAAAAAAAAAAAAAAAAAAAAAGAGATGGGGTCTCGCTCTGGCTTAGGCTGGTCTCAAACTCCTGAGCTCAAGGATCCTCCTGCCTTGGCCTCCCAGAGTGCTAGGATTCTAGGTGTGAGCCACTATGTCTTGGCCAATTTTTCAATTTTCTGTAGAGATGATACCTCATTCTTTTGTTCAGGCTCTTTTCAAACTCCTAACATCAAATGATACTTCCCCCTTGGCCTCCTAGAGTGCCAGGATTACAGATATGAGCCACTGCTCCCAGATAGCCTTTTCATACTTGAATTACTTAAAAATAGCCTTCTTCCTATGCTTTCTGTTTCCCATCTAATTGATGATTCTCAAACTTTTTGCTCTCAGGATCCTTTAATATTCTTAAAAAGATTTTATTTATGTAGGTTAAACCTATTGATATTTACCTTATTGAAACTCATAATAACGGCTCAGCGCCTGTGGCTCAGTGGGTTAAGGCGCCAGCCGCGTACACCTGAGCTGGCCGGTTTGAAACCAACCCAGGCCCGCCAAACAACAATGACGGCTGCAACCAAAAGATGGCCGGGCGTTGTGTCAGGCGCCTGTAGTCCCAGCTACTTGGGAGGCAGGGGCAAGAGACTCGCTTGAGTCCAGGAACTGGAGGTTGCTGTGAGCTGTGATGCCACAGCACTTACTGAGGGCGACATAGTGAGACTCTCAAAAAAAAAAAAAAAAAAGTAAAGGGAACAATAAAACCATCACATGTTAACATAAATGAAATGTTTTTAATGAAAAATAACTATTTTCTCAAAATTTAGTGTAAAGAGTAGCATTGTTTTATTTATTTATTTATTTATTTTTTGAGACAGAACCTCAAGCTATCACCCTGGATAGAGTGCTGTGGCATCACAGTTCACAGCAACCTCCAATTCCTGGGTTCAAGCGAGTCTCTTGCTTCCGCCTCCCATGTAGCTGGGACTACAGGTGCCCGCCACAACGCCCGGCCATTTTTTGGTTGCAGCCGTCATTGTTGTTTGGCGGGCTTGGGCTGGATTCGAACCCGCCAGCTCAGGTATACGTGGCTGGCGCCTTAGCCCGCTGAACCACAGGCGCGGAGCCACATTGTTTTATTTTTTATAAATCTTTTAAAGGTCTGGCATAATAGAAAGTTGGACGGTCATGTCTACTTTTCCATTCAATCTGTTGCAGTATGTTGCTTTGGTTGAAGAATATGAAGCAACCTCAAACTCCTGGGCTCAAGCCATCTTCTTGCCTCAGCCTTTTGAATCCAGCCTCACACAGATGTATATTGGGAAAGAGAAGGGTGTATAAATTATCTTTTCAGATCATTGTAGATATTCTCTGATGGCTAAAAACTCTTCTAAAGGTTAACTGCAATGTGGCATCTCAAACTATTATCAGTGAAATCTTTATACTTTTACATAATATTTATTGGTTTATTCTGTACTTTGAATGGATCTTTTACTAATGTGTGATTTTGTAGCATGATTGGCCATTTCGAAAATACTGTAGATCTCCTAAATGTTGACACGTTATATAATATCAAAGAGTCATACTTCTTAATATATCTAGTCTTATTAGAAAAGATTTGGGAAGCTATTGAGCTCACATGGGAGATACAGGTTTTGAAAAATCCTGAGTTTTGCTTGAATGATTAAGTTTTTGCTGATAATTGCTGATAATTATTGCTGATAATACTGTCTTGCTCCACTTTAGAAAATAAAGTGAGTAAAGTGAGTAAATTGCACCTTGTCTGTTAGTAAAGTAAAAATGGTGTTCTGTGATAAAAGCCATTATTAATTCAGTGTAAACTGCATAGGTACTTTTTTTTTTTTTTTTGCAGTTTTTGGCCGGGGCTGGGTTTGAACCCCACCTCGGGGATATGGGGCCAACACCTTACTCCTTTGAGCCACAGGCACTGCCCTGCATAGGTACTTTTCTTCAAGGTAAACACTGTACTAACATGTGCTTTATGCATATATGAATCCAATTAATTTAGAATAATATTATTAAAAATGTCTACTTAAGTAAAACAAATAATTTTTAGTGCCTCATTAAGGACCTTCATAGTGAAGCAGGTATTTTTATTCTGACAGTGAAGAATACCTTTACTGCTAGTACCACTTGATGCTATTGCCTGGGTTTGTGCTAGGGCAGCAGTGATTTTACTCTGTTACTTTGGTATCATCAGTGCAAATGTCATCACACTGATAAAGGCAGATAACGTCTTTATTACCATCTCTCACCACCTGGCAAAGGGTCCCAGGGATTCGTAGGGCTTCTCAGGCTAGTGAGATCAACTGATCTAATTCACGCTCACAGCTCTGACAGTCTTTCCCTTCTGGATTGCTACTCTGACAGCACCCCTTCTATCAGAAGTTTTAAGTGGCTCCCAAATTCTCCACTCACCAAAAACACCTTGGTAGGAAACTAATACTGAATAAGATAGACTTTCTTCTCCAGTAATTTTCTTGGAGATTGGAGAGTAAGGGAAGAAGACAGATAATTAAGTTATAATGTAAGAATTCCTTTAAAAGAATGATTTTAAAGGTGATAACACAACAAAGGGAGTGCTAAGTTTTCGATCTCACTCAGCCTTTGAACCACAGGACAAACTAAACCTAACAACTCCACATCTCTCCTGTCAAACCTTAAAATACCCGTTTAATTGCCATCACTGTGCTTAGCTCCAGGCACTGTAGTTTCTTCCTTTATGTGTGGGTGTGTATGTTTGGTCTTTGGCTTTTGTGCTTCCCTATTTCATATTTACAGGTGTGTAGCCTTGAGCTACTACTATTGCTGATAATGCATGTTTCTTTTTCTTGTCCTTATATTTAATTGTAAGCCTTAAAAGAGTGTTGAGTGTTGAAATAGTGTTGGTCTTATTTTGAGTGACCTCCCCTCGCGTGTCAGGACAGTGCCCCAGGGACACTGCTCTGGAAGTAATACGGCTTTCTGTAGAACTACCTGGCTATTCTGTTTCCGGATGGTCTCTATTCCCATTTCTTTAGAAGTCCTCAGGGCCATCACCAAACTCAGTCTGTCTTACACCGCAATCTGCTGAACTTCATTTCATGACAGCGATCCTCTTCCTTGGTGGGTATTTCCATTAAACGGTTGAATCCCCACGTAGGTCATCAGTGGCAAAAGTCTGACACGTGCTCGCCTCTCTGGGAGCCAATAGTAACTTTTGCAAACGCTGCTTCTGGAAACCCCTTGGATTGCAGGCTGCTCTTTAGGAACAACACAGTTAAAATTCAGTCTAACAGAACACACAAACATATGGATTTGATAGTGAGAAATGTTTTGCCCTTTTGCATTGGAGAGACATGTTAAAGGTGAGCCAAAAACAGTACGAGGGGAACTTCTGTCAAATTCCTTTACAGTTATCCGGGATGAAAGGCTGGGGAGGAGCAGAGATGGGCTCAAGAGAGTCTCTGGCCCTTTAAGGAGGAGGAACAAACATAAGACTCTGTACCTTTAAGAGTTTCTTTGTCTGGAAACCTTCTTATTTACCCTCCTGTGCTTCAACCAAACTTCGACCGGCGATTCACAACGCTCATCTACGCCGCCGCCCCTTACGCCAGGCTCTAATCGGCCGCGCGTTCGTGGCTGACCCTAAACTTTGCGCCTACGGCGCGAACCCTCAGAGACGGTGTCAGTGCCGGGGTCGGGGCCCTGTGCTGCGCCGTTGGCGCAATGCGGGGCCCGAGGGGCGGGGCTCCTGCGGGCGGGCCAATAGGCGAGCAGGGGGCGGGGTCTGTTCGGTTGTCTCGCGCCCTAGTGACAGCTCGCGCGTGCTGATGATGGCGGTAAATAGAGGGGGGCCGGAGGAGGGGGCGGAGGAGGTGGGCAGGCGGCGGAGGGGGTAGCTCCAGGGAGTGGGGGGACTGGGACTGGGGGAGGCCGAAACGGCCTGGGAGCCCATTCTAAGACTCGGAGGCGGGGACAGGAGTCCTCGGCACACTAGCCCTCCCCTTTAAAGAAGCAAAATCCTCACACACCGGGTGAGGGGCGACAAAGGCGGCGCGCGCCTCGCGGGCGGGAGGAGCGGCGGCAGGGGGCGGGACCGCGGCGCCGGCGGGCTGGGGGCGCCCGGGGCGGGGGCGGCGGAGGCGAGAGCCCGAAGTAGGGGCGCGAGAGCGCTTTATTTTGGCTGGGAGGGCGACTACTAGATTTGGGTTAAAAGCCTCGAAGGAAGAGGGGAAGGAAGGCTTGGGGGCGGTTGAGGGGAACCGGGCTGAGAATGAGATGAAGAGGATTAAGGGGAGAAAGGGTTAGAAGCCAGGGAGAGGAGGAGTGAGAAAGAGCCAGCCAAGGAGGTAGGAAGGAGGCAAAAATCAGGTTGGGCGTTAAGGGAAGCCGGGCAGGGAATGAGGTTAGGAAAACCGGGACTTGGAAGAGGGATCCTGGGGTTAGGTGTGAAGAGCTGGGGTTCGAAGGGAAAGCTTTGTAGGGGATGGTATTGGGGTAAGGGGTACTGGGTTAGAGTTGGAAGTGGAAGACAAGGAGAGGCAGAGCTAGGGTAACACTTGGGAGGAGAGAGGAGTGATTAAGAGCCAGACGTGACAAGGGTGTGAACTAGTGCAGAGCGAGATGAGCTGAAGGACTAGAACCGGCGGTGTGGTGGGAACTGCTTTTGAGGTTCTGAGAAGGGTACGGATTAGATGGGCAGTGAGTGGGTGTGAATTCCTGTAAAGTGAGGAAGAGCAAATGAGAACCTGGACTAGAACCAGGGATAGGAATAAGAGCATGGTCGAGGGGTAAGGGGGAACAGTTGAGAGATGGGTGTTCATGGGACCACTCCGGGACCAAAAGAGCTGAAAGGTGACTAGAGTAAGGGTGTAAGAAGTGATGTAAGATGTGTTTGTGTTTGGGTCAAGGGTAACTGGCGAATTATGTTAATCGAAGAGGTTACAGAAGACCTGAGGTGAAAACGGTTGAGGTAAAGAGATAGAGCTAAAAGCAAATGGGAGAGGAAGAAGGAAGGGATGGGCCCCAGGATTTAGGATGAGATGGGGAATAAGATGGGGATTTAGAAAGAGGAGGGGGGCTAGGGGAAACTGGGAGGGTCCTGATGAATGTAGAGCTGGGATAGATGCACAAGGGTTGGAATCAAATGTGCATATCATGGGGAGATGCTCCAGAAGGTTTGCAAGGGTCAGGGCACAGGTGCAGTAGTGAAGGATCAAGTGTAGGGAGCTTTTGGTGCAGAAGAAGAGGAACCACGGTGAGTGAAAGGGTTCCTAGACACGGGTAAAAATGTAAAAGTAAGGGCAGGGATGTGGGGGATGCAAGAAAGGGATTCTTTGTTGAGAAGAGAATTGTGTGTTGAAACTGTGAGTCCTTTTGTCCCTAAAAGTGGGAAATTCCAGAAATCTCTTTTTCTCTTCAAGGAATCTTGATTTCACTTACACGTTTCATTGCTTTTAATTCAACTTTCCTGTGTACTTTGAGGAGATGAGATCAATTTTAATTTGATTTTGTATGAATGATAAAGCATCAACTCTGGGTGGCAACAACCTCGAATTTCACTAGTGTTGTGATAATGAGGAAAAAGGGTGTGTTTGTTTATAGTGTGCCTGTGTAGTGTGATAGTTTTGTTGTTGTGGCAATGTTATACCTGAAGTGCTGGGCAATGTTTAATCTACAGCATTTTCATTTTCAGTGAAGAGTGCACTGTTGGGCTAAAAAGAATCTTTGTTTCCATTAGTCAACCAGATTTCTGCTTAATTGTTTTCAGTGACTAGAGAATATTGAGAAATCATTTCAGAGAAAGGCAGATAACCAACCAGAGAAATTTATTGGGGGAGAGATTTAAATGGGGGCTGTAGGCTTTGGCTCCTAAACTGCCTTTAGAGTTGTGTGGGACCTTTTATACTGCAGTAACTCACCCATTTAATGAAGTGGAATAAAGACAGGGAGAATTGTAGAGTGGTGGAGGATTTTAGAGTGGTAGAGTTATTTTTTAGGTTAAATAATTAATTTATGAGTAATTTTTATGGAAAAACATCTCTAAGATAATATTGCCAGCTGGAGTTTTGGACAGCTCCTCTCTTGTGTTTCATGGTTGTGACTAAAGAAGGCCAGATTAATATTAATTTTCTGAAAGCTTTTGTTTTTTTAAGACACTTTGGAAATTAAAAGGAAGAAATCTGGGACAAAATTTAGGTTATTCTTACTTAGTATTTTGTTTTTAAAATTTTTATTCTTAAATATTTACATTTAGCTAAGAATGTGAATGACTATTTTGTGTTTAATGATGGTGGATGATAGCATATAATGTACTTGGGAAAACAAGCAAACTGCTCCTGAGAATCTTATTTGGAATTATTTCATTAGCATACATTCAGATACAAAAGGTACCTTTTTTTTTTTTCAAAGTTGTGTCACCTCATAAATGCATCAATGTACAAAGTTACCATTTAATAAAAAATAATTTAAAAAAAAAATTTTAAAAGGCGGTGCCTGTGGCTCATTTAGTAGGGTGCCAGCCCTATATACTGAGGGTGATGGTTTCAAACCCGGCCCTGGCAAAACTGCAACAAGAATATAGCTGGGCTATAGCTGGGCGTTTTGGCAGGTGCCTGTAGTCCCAGCTACTCCGAAGGCTGAGGCAAGAGAATCATCTACGCCCAGGGGTTGGTGGTTGCTGTGAGCTGTGTAACACCATGGCACTCTACCGAGGGTGATAAAGTGAGAGTCTGTCTCTACCAAAAAAAAAAAAATAATAATAATAATAATAATAATAAAATTTTAAAAACCAAAGTTGTGTCAATTTTGGATTGCCACTGTTCTGTTGGTGTTTGTGTAAATAGCAAAGATTAGATTTATGGCATTTGTGTTAGTTAGCAAAGAGGTGATTTTGATTTGTGGATATCAGAAACATCACTTATTACTATAAATAAATTTAGAATTTAACCCTTTTTGGATTTAGTTACTGTGTTAGTGGTATGATATTTAGTACATGGTTTGTTTTCTGGATTCTGTTAAGCCTATGTTCAAAGGGATTAAATTGATTTAAGAATCTAACAGGATTTTTAAATAATTATTTTTGCTGCTAAGTTTTTTTTTTTTTTGAGACAGAGCCTCAAGCTGTCACCCTGGATAGAGTTCTGTGGCATCACAGCTCACAGCAACCTCCAATTCCTGGGCTCAATCGAGTCTCTTGCCTCTGCCTCCCAAGTAGCTGGGACTACAGGCGCCTGCCACAACGCCCAGCAATTTCTTGTTTTCAGCCGTCATTGTTTGGTGGGCCGGGGCTGGATTCGAACCCGCCAGCGCAGGTGTACGTGGCTGGCGCCTTAGCCCGCTGAGCCACAGGCGCCGAGCCTTTGCTGCTAAGTTTTAAGCAGCTTAGTTTGAAAATTTCACTTTCGAGATGAAGAGTAACTTTTTGATATGAAGTACTGTTTTTGTGAAATATATGTGTATGTTCCTTTCCTTCATAGATATGTTTGGGCTGGGTTAGTAGCAGGTTACACTCTGTGTATGGTTTGCCGTTTTTATAACATAATTGTCTTAAGCTTGCCATCTTTATACAAGTTGTTTTAGACTTACTTGATATTGGTGAAGTAGAAAATACCAGTTATGAGATCACCTGAGGGAAAGAGGTCCATTTGGGTCTTGCCTTTTGTTTCTGTACGCTGCCATAGTGTGCTAAGCCACTCATTCTCATTGTGAATGGTTATTTCTCAGTTGACATTTCTAAAACTGAAAATGGATTTAAAAAAATTCTGATAGTACTATATCAATAAAAACTTCAATGATAAATTTTAACTTTATTTTCATTTATTCAAGTAAAATTCTACCTAATTTAACTTTATTTTGATTATAATCTTATTGGCTAGTCAAAAAACTTTTAAGTTTATATTTACAGATTTAAATGCAAGTGTGTTATACATAATTAAATATTTTCCTGGTTAATTGTAGATTCTTTGGATGGGAAGAATCCAAAAGATTCTTGAAAGAACCTCTAGTTTATCCTGCAACTTCATTCAATATCCCACTTAAATCATTCCAGGTAGATAAACATTCCTATTTTTCTTTTTTTTTTTTTTTGCAGTTTTTGGCCGGGGTCGGATTTGAACCCACCACCTCCGGTATATGGGGCCAGCGCCCTACTCCTTTGAGCCACAGGTGCCGCCCCAACATTCCTATTTTTAAAATAAATCTTTAGCAGTAGTTTGGCAACTTTTTTATCAACTAAAAGTAGATAATCTTTTCTAGCATTTAATTATTTTCTGTATCAGGAGAGTCTGTCTTCTGTTTAATCAGCGTACACTTAATGCTGTATTTGTATCCTCTTGCTCCATTTCAAGTTTTGAATGAAAAATATCTGCTTACTATAGTATTCCTAAGACTATGGATCTTCATAAATGTAATAATAGTAGCTAACTCATGTATAATGCTTTTATGGCAGTCTCTGTTGTAAGTACTTTGCAAATTGGAACTCATTGATTCCTCAAAGCAATCTTAAGAAGTAGTATTACTGTTCTCATTTTGTATGTGATGAAATAGAAGGTCCTTGAGATTAAATGACTTGCCCAAGGTTGTACTCAGACATTTCTACAACTACTAGTTTAATAAGGTAATAACTTTTTAGCACAAATAATATTGCTTTTTGTTAAATCTGAAGCCAGTGATACATTTAATCTTTATTTTAGTTTAGAAGGTAGAATTTTACCAAGGGTCAACCTTGGCATTTTGCCAGCAGAGTCTGTGCTCTGATTTTACCTGTTTGCCTATTGTGAAGTCATTCGTTAGCCTGCATCTCTTCAAATTCTATACTTAACAGGTTTTGTTTGCCAGTCCTTAAATTATCATTGTGGTTCTGTTATTAACTTTTTCTCAGTTCCTTTCTAGATGAAGAACCTGGGGCAAACACCATTAGGGTTATGTATAATGCAAAGATTTTATCAAGGTTCTCACATGCTTCTGTTTTTTTCATTCCAAAATTATATTTATAAAACAACCCCAAATGAGTTAAAAATGCCTTTCTGCATTACAGATTGTAAATCTTTTTAGCTAAGAGAAGGCTCTGTACTTGTTATGTACTATAACAGGTATGTAGTTGAAAGACTATTACTATCATCTTTTTCTTTGGGGTGGGGACAAAATCTCAAAATCTCACTATGTCGTGTTGGTAAAGTACAAAAGCATCACAGCTCACAGCAATCTCCAGCTCTTGAACGTAAGCCATTCTTTTGCCTCAGCCTCCCAGGTACCTGGGACTACAGGTGCCTGCCATAATGCCTAGCTGTTTTTTTATTGCAGTTGCCATTGCTGTTTAGCTGGCCCAGGCCAGGTTCAAACCTGCCACCCTTGGTGTATGTGGCCGGCGCCCTACTCACTGAGCTACGGGCACTGTCCTATTACTATCTTCTGTTTTTGTGTGCCTCAGTAATATGCTATGGCCATTTGTGTATGCTTTTTTTTTTTTTTTTTTTTTTTTGAGACATAGCCTTAAGCTGTTGCCATGGGTAGAGTGCTATGCCATTACAGCTCACAGCAACCTCCAGCTCTTGGGCTTAAGAGATTCTCTTGTCTCAGCCTCCCAAGTAGCTGGGACTATAGGCGCCCGCCACAACACCTGGCTGTTTTTTTTTTTTTGGTTGTAATTATCATTATTGTTTGGCAGGCTTGGGTTGGATTTGAACCTGCCAGCTCTGGTGTATGTGGCTGGTGCCCTAGCTGCTGAGCTACAGGCACCAAGCCCATATGTGTATGCTTTATTTTTTTTATTTTTATCTTTTTTGAGACAGAGTCTCATTATGTTGTCCTCAGTAGAGTGTCATGGTGTCACAGTTCACAGCAACTTCAAACTCTTGGGCTTAAGCAATTCTCTTGCCTCAGCCTCCCAAGTAGCTGGGACTACAGGTGCCCGCCACAATGCCCGGCTATTTTTTGGTTGTAGTTGTCATTGTTGTTTGGCAGGCCTGGGCTGGATTCAAACCCGCTAGCTTCGGTGCATATGGCTGGCACCCTAGCCGCTGAGCTACAGGAGCTGTTGAGCTCATTGTGTATGCTTTAATCGGTTATGTAAATTGATCTACTTGTTAAAAATGAAAAAAACCCAACTACTATTTATTTATTTATTTATTTTTGAGACAGAGTCTTGCTTTATTGCCCTTGGTAGAGTTGTCATAGCTCACAACAACTTCTAACTCTTGGCTCAAGCGACTCTGTTGCCTCAGACTCCCAAGTAGCTCGAACTATAGGTCCCCACCACAATGCTGGGCTATTTTTAGAGGCAGGGTCTCGCTCTGGCTTAGGCTGGTCTCTAAACCTGTGAGCTCAGGCATCCACCTGCCTCGGCCTCCCAGAGTGCTGTGATTACAGGTGTGAGCCAGGGCGCCTGGCCTAACAATTAACTATTTACTAAGTATTTGGCATTAGCTAAATGTATGAATTGTTTCAAACTCAAAACAACCTTGGAGAGACCTTCTGTTGTTGATATTCTATTTTTTTTTAATTTTGTTACAGTTTTTCAAACTTATAGAAAAGTTGCAAAAATGATACAAGGCACTTCTATATAGGCTTACTCAAAACCATCTATTGTTTTCATTTTGCCTTGTTTGCATTATCATTTTCTCTCACTTTTGAGCATTTTTAAATAAGTAAAATTGAAGAAAGTGCGTATGAATGCTGAATTTTAACGAGAAAAGGGAAGAAGGTTTTGAGTATATTATAGTTTGGTGTGTGCTTGATTTTAGTCAGCACTTAAAGCAAAGGAATTTCAAGATTAGATTAAGAGTGGATTTTTTTTTTTTTTTTTTTTTTTTTTTGGTAGTTTGATGCTCTGCTGTCTTTGGTATCTTCTCACATGTGAATGCAAAAACTGTACCCCTCTGTTAGGAACCTCCCCAGCTCCTGGCATGATCTGCTCGCATGTGGATGTGTCCTCAGAAAATGCTAGCTACTGATGATATATGGGTGATTGTTGTGTGAGAAATGGGAGCTATGAGGCCTTTCATTACCCTAACCAATAATTATTAAGGTGAAATATATAGTTTGAAGAGTCTTATGTAGCTTTAAGGAGCTAGAAAAGATAAAAATACAATATCTTGCTTTAAGAACATTGGCAGAGGCCTGGCATGGTGGCTCATGCCTGCAATCCTAGCACTTTGGGAGGCTGAGGCAGGTGAATTGCTCAAGTCCAGGTAGATTGAGACCAATCTGGGCAAACTGAGACCTCTGTCCCTACCAAAAATAGAAAAATTGGGTGGGTATGGTGGTGCATACCTGTAGTCCCAGCTATTTAGGACGCCGAGGCTGGAGGACCCCTCAAACCTCGGAGTTTGAGGTTGCAGTAAGTTATGATGATGCCACTGTACTATTGTACTCTAACCTAGGAGATAGAGCAAGACTCTGTCTCCAAAAAAAGAAAGAAAGAAAAGAACATTGGTTAGGATTAATACAAGTAGGTTTAATGTCTTATTTATGGTGAGGGAATGAATGACATATCTTAACATTCTATTACCTACTTTCCCTCAAAATAAACCTAAATTTTAGGGGTCTTTTCAATTGTTATCATATAAAGAAATTTAACTGACCTCCTCCCCATCTGCAATCATCCCTAATCCTCATTAAAATGATAGCCTGTCCATATGAAAAAGGCATGGCGTGTAGAAAGTCCTGTCAGTTTATGTGAAAGGAATATTAGTTGTTTTCTGAGAAATATAAAACACAGTACTTGTGGGCTTATTTTCCTTTTCTGCCTCTCTTTAAGCCATCATCAAAGCTGTGATATACAGATCCTTATTAAAGCTGATTGTAATAATTAAAAACACTTCCCTTTCATAAGTATGAGAAAATTATAAATTATTTGGGAAGCATCTTTCTAGCAGTTCATTATTGTTTCTGAGACATGGGCAGTTTTTAAAGACTGTAAAACTGTTCCTTTTCCATTCACATGTTAATAGAAGTCTGGAAGTAAAGCGCTCTGTTCAAATTTTCAGGGTTGATTTTTATTATATGTCAAACTGTAAACAGCATTCTATGACAGGTATTTTCTCTCTTTGTCTTCTATTGAGCTAATTAGTAATTTACACTCTAGTAACATGTCTTCCAGCCTTACTGTGTGAAAATGCCTGCTACTCTGTGCCTTCCCTGCAGCCAGGGCTGGCAAATGATTAGGGGCAGATGTTGGTTAGCACTTCAGAAGGATCAGGGATAAAATTCATTTTTGTGTGATGTTTTAAAAGATGTGTTTTAAAGGCTTTTGTATATATCCTTTCTCCACTCCACCATTTCTTCCCCTTTCAAATGGAATATTATAATCTTCTGTACTCAGAGCTCCTGTCCTTGATTCAGTTTTGGATTGCTTTCTATTCTGTTCCCCACCCCCACCTCAACGTTGTGGGATTTGGGGAGGATTAGCAAGGCAGTCTGGCATAGTTTAGAGCCCACGAAGCTGGTCTTCCTTACTCGCTCTCATCATCAGAACACAGTGCTTTCAGTCATTGTCTTTAGAACCCAGCAGTGCTTGCTTCCCTTGGTGAGCAAGTTGTGTGAGGGATGGGAGGGTAGCACTATGGTTTTCTTTCAGTCACTGAGCTGGGAAAGATGTGTAGGATCTGTCATGTGCTCCCTTGGATGGGCCATGTGGACACTTTAAAATAGCAAAAGCTTTGACTTTGAAATAAAGTCTTTAAGAATAAGTTTGTTTTGTGAATATAAATTTTAGTTGAAAATTAAAGGAAGAGTAGATAGGGGTTTACTGACATCAGTTTTGAAGCTAAACCTTTCTAGATAATTTGTGGTATTTATTTCTGCAGTTGTGGATACTGATTTATCAGGATGATAAGGTCAAAGTCCCTGTGAGAGCTAATTAGATTTTTCTTGACAAAAATTGTTACCTGGAGGTAGCCACAAAGAAGATTAGGTAGGAAAATGTGTGAATAGCTCAGTTCAGCCATCATTGCTAATAGCATTGTAATCATAAACATGTAGTCCTCCACAGGAAATAAGCATTCACAAACAGGTCATCTCATCTATGTAAGCATTTATACAGGTAAGTGATGCTTCATTAATGTTTTATTTTTATAAACCAGAATGTGTAGAGCATCCCTATGGATGGGTATTGCTAACATTTATAGCCTACTCTCCTTTTTCTTTTTTTTCCCTTTGATACAGGGTCTTGCTTTGTCACCAAGGCTAGAGTGTAGTGGTGCAGTCACAGCTTACTACAGTCTTGAGCTCCTGGGCTCAAGTGATCTTCCTGCTTCAGCCTCTCAAGTAGCTGTGACTACAGGACGTGCACCACCATGTTCTGCTAATTAAAAAAAAAATTTCTTTTTGTTTTTGTTTTTGAGACAGAGTCTCACTCTGTTGCCCTGGGCAGAGTGCTGTGGCGTCTTCATAGCTCATAGCAGCCTGGAACTCCTGGGCTCAAGTGATCCTTTTGCCTCAGTCTCCAGTAGTTGGGACTATAGGCATGCACCACCACGCCCTGTTGGCATCTTACTGTATTGTCCAGACTGGTCCTGAACTGCTGCCCTCAAATGATTCTAATGCTGTAGCCTCTGAAAGTGCTGGGATTACAGGTGTGAGTCACCACACCTAGCTTTACTCTTTTTTTTTTTTATGTTCTAATATATAACCATCTATATCAACTGTCTTAATTGTATTGAATGCTCGTGGCTAGACAGTAATTGTACTCTTGTAACATAAGAAGTCAAAGGTCAGGCTAATAGCATCGCATGTAAAAAAGTAAAGTATCATTCAAATGAACTGGAGAGGCGTGTTATCTGTACAAATAAAGAAGAAAAGTGAATATATGACTATAGAATTGAATATAATCCTGAAAGAAATGTTTCTAAAATGTATTACATACATTGTGTAGGCTGGACTTGGCTGTTGATATGGTGTGAGGTGCATGTTCCAGCTTTCGCCATCCCCACACCCTCACTAGTCTGTTGTTCAGTAGCCAGCCTGTGGGCTCCCTGCCAGCCACAGGCATGCCACGCACGTCTACATAGGACGCCTGGGCTACAATTTCCAGGAGAAGTACATCCAGGGCTTTTCGGTGGCTGTGGCTGCCACAAAGTAGACCTCAAAGATGACTAGAGCTCCAAGGCTCCGGTGACACCAACGAGCCGAACCGCGAGGAGCTGGCCGCCAGGGTGCCCTTGTGGCGAACGGAGCGCGTGATCGTCCAGCACGCTGGGCCGCGCAGCATTACCGCAGCTGCGGAAGCCGCAGTGGTGGAGATGCGGCCGGAGGGTTTAGGGCGGAGACAAATATGGGCCGCTTGTTCATTACAGAGTATAGGCTTATTGTAGAAAACCTTTCTAGTCGTTGTAGTTGGCCATATATATATATATATTTACATATATAAGAGAGTCCCTGTCGCCCTAGCTAGAGTACCCTGGTGTCATAAGGCACAGCAATCTCAAACTCTTGGATTTGAGCAATCCTCTTGCCTCAGCTTCTGGAGTAGCTGGAACTAGAGGCAGGAGTCACTACGCCTGGCCATTTTTTTTCTATTTTTAGTAGAGGCAGGTCTTGCTTATTTTGATTAAACCTGTCTGAACTCCTGAGCTCAAACAGTTCACCCGCCTCGGCCTCCCAGAGTGCTAAGATTACAGGCATGAGCCACAAAGCCAGGCTGCAGTTGGCAAGATTTAAAGGATTTAATGCGACAGGCAGGTGAGGTAACCTATGTGATTGCTCATAAGGAACACACAAATGAGGGCATAATTGAGTTTTGCTCCTACTAGATGGTACCGAAATAGGTGGCAGAAATATTAGGCTTGGTGAAGATAAGCCATGCGCAAGCCATAGGCGGTCTTATTCTGGGAACAGATCTAGGTCTGAATCTAGAAGGTCACGAAGTAGGAGTCACAGGCGTAGTCACATCTCGAAAAGTCACTCTCGATTCAGGTCACGTTCTCCATCAAAAGGCAGGAAATCTAGTTCAAAGAGCAAGTCTAAACCCAAATTTGATCGGGGCTCTTGGTCTTCCAGATTCACATTTAAGGAGTATGAGAAATCTTGAAGCAGGTCTTGGTCAAGGTCTGGATTTCCCAAAGAAAATGGAAGAGGTGATGTAAAGTCAAAATCCAGATGAAGGAGCCAGTCTCGTGCCAATTCACCTTTACTTCTTCCACCGTCAGAAGCGCATTTTGTGTCCCCACCACCAAAAAGAGCTATTTTAAGATCCCATTCTAGATCTGGCTCAAAGTCAAGATCAAGGTATAGATTGAGTTCCAGAGATTAACCTAGGAATCCATATTCTTTGCACACTGTTAAGGAATACTTTACTACTTGCTTACGCAGTTACTCTTCCATGTTTGTACTTGACTTCTGCAAGAGGAATCTCTTGGAAACAGGGACACACAGAAGTTTGATTTATGGCCAAATTTGAGGGAAAAGGTAAGGTTCTAAGGAATTGATGGCATGAAGTAAAAGCCCTCTTCTTTCTTTGTAGAATTAAGATAATATTTTTGATCGATAAAATAACTTTTGTATGTCTTGGCGCCTGTGGCTCAACAGGCTAAGGCGCTAGCCACGTACACCTGAGCTGGCGGGTTCGAATCCAGCCAGGGCCCACCAAACAACAATGGTGGCTGCAACCAAGAAATGGCTGGGCGTTGTGGCGGGTGCCTGTAGTCCCAGCTACTTGGGAGGCAGAGGCAGGAGACTCACTTGGGCCCAGGACTTGGAGGTTGCTGTGAGCTGTGATGCCACAGCACTGTATCCAGGGTGACAGCTTGAGGCTCTGTCTCAAAAAAAAAAAAAATAATAACTCTTGTAAAGACTTTTGTAAAGATTAAGCTCATTTAGTTTTTTTTTTTTAAAAAGTATTTCAGCAAGATCTGCTATACGGTTTTTGTTGTTTTATTTGTTTACTTATTTTTAAATTGACCATTTCAAACTTTGACTACTTAAGGCTTTATTGGGAGAATCCAATTTTCAATTATGTTGGCTTTTTTTTTTTTTTTTTTGAGACAGAGCCTCAGGCTGTCACCCTGGTTAGAGTGCTGTGGCATCACATCTCACAGCAACCTCCAATTCCTGGGCTCAAGCGAATCTCCTGCTTCCTCCTCCCAAGTAGCTGGGACTACAGGCGCCTGCCACAACGTCTGGCCTTTTTTTGGTTGCATCCGTCATTGTTGTTTGGTGGGCATGGGCTGGATTCGAACCCGCCAGCTCAGGTGTACGTGGCTGGTGCCTTAGCCCGTTGAGTCACAGGCGCAGATCCGGCTTTTTTTTTTTATTTTTTTGAGACAGAGTCTCACTCTGTCTCCCTGGGTAAAGTGCCAGGGCAACATAGCACACAGCCATCTCAAGTCCCTGATCCTTTTGCCTCAGCCTCCCTAGTAGCTGGGACGACAGGTGTCTACCACAATGCCTGGCTAAATTTTCTATTTTTAGTAGAGACAGGGTCTCACTCTTGCTCAGGCTGGTCTCAAACTCCTGAACTCAAGCAATCCACCTGCCTTGGCCTCCCAGAGTGCTAGGATTAGAGTTGTGAGCCACCCCACCCAGCCATTTATTGGCTTTTCATAAAACTTGAATTAAATAAAAGTTTGCTCCCAAGATGATTGCCTTATTTGAATAGGTGACTATTAAATTCTTTTAATTGTTGTTATCTGCTATTTGTAGAAAAATGTAAATTTTATTTAAGTGTGAAATAAAGCAAGCCTCAGACCAGCAATAAATTCTTCAGTCTCAATTACAAGAAGTATTGCGTAGCTTGAAAAGCTTATAACAAAACATTTCAAGTGAATAGTAAGCATGTTTTAATGAAGACGTCAGTCTCATTTGTAGTTGGTATCATTTTCTGTTTCATGCTAAAAATACCAAATTGGTGAAATGTTACCAGTCTCCCCAGTTAATACTTTTAATATTCTTCTTGAATTTTTTTCTTCATAGGCAGTTTAGCTTAGGCTACAACTACTGAAAGTCAAAATATTTAAGCTATAAATTCAGTAATCTTAATCACTTGAATAAGTATAATTACCACTTTACCTATCAGAATGACACAGATTCCAAAAGTTGATGGTAGCCAATAATAGATGAGGATATGGGAAATTTGGAACTCTCGTACGTCATTGGCAGAAATGTGTTCATGGAGGTAAATTTAGCAATGTCTATTGGAATTTAAAATGTGTGTATCCTATGACCTAGCAATTTCTATTCCCCAGTTAATACTAGGAATAGAGATTTGTCCAACTGATATATTTGTACACTTGCATGAAAATATGTTTACAAAGTTTTTCTTTTTCTTTTTTTTTTTTTTGAGACAGAGCCTCAAGCTGTCAACCTGGATAGAGTGCCGTAGCTTCACAGCTCACAGCAACCTCTAATTCCTGGGCTCAAGCGAGTCTCCTGCCTCCGCCTCCCAAGTAGCTGGGACTACAGACACCCGCCACAACGCCCGGTCATGTTTTTTTGGTTGCAGCCATCATTGTTGTTTGGTGGGCCTGGGCTGGATTCAAACCCGCCAGCTCAGATGTATGTGGCTGGCGCCTTAGCCCTTTGAGCCACAGGCGCCGAGCCTACAAAGTTTTTCTATTTTTTTTTTTTTTAATTTATTGTTGGGGATTCATTGAGGGTACAAGAAACCAGGTTACACTGATTGCATTTGTTGGGTAAAGACCCTCTTACAAAATTTTTCTTTACAGTACTGTTCATTATAGAAAAAAATGATGTATATTAACTGATTAAATAATGTGTAATGAGTCCACCCAATGGAATACCATTTAGCTGTTAAGAATGCAATAAATCTCTCTATTTGGTAACATGGAAAGATGTTCATTGTTAAGTTATAAAAAAAATTTCTATATTCAGTACAATATAGAATATTTCTATTTTTATATAATGTAAAGACTGAGATTAAAGTCCTTTTTGGAGGGGGAATGTTCACTTTTTACTCTATATACTTCTAGCAATGTTTAATTTTAACAAATATGTGAGGATGTGTTAACTAAGAACAGTCTTATGGAGGAGTCTTATGTAGTAGTAAGAGAGGAGAAGGAGCTTGGTCATGGAGAGAACTGTTCTATTTGTGTAAGAGGTATTAGTTAGGTTTTTGAGTCAGAAATGAGGACTGGGAAATGACAGAAAGGGGTTATAATGGAAGTTTAGCTCTTTGATGGAAGGTTTTTCTGTTTGATGGATTGTTTTTGAGACTTCTCACTGTGTTGCCCAGGCTAGAGTGCTGTGGCATCAGCTTCGCTCACAACAACCTCAGACTCCAGGGGTCAAGTAATCCTCTTGCTTCAGCCTCCCCAGTAGCTGGGACTACAGGCACTGGCACAACACCCAACTAATTTTTTTTTTTTTACTTTAAAAATGGTTTTATTTTTTGTGCAACTAATAGGTATTCTACCCATAAATTCTACTTTACAAAAACAATTAGGAATTTTTATAAAGAATATCACAGAACAAACTTTAAAAGGCAATGGATTCATCTCCTTCTAGATCACTGCTGGACTAGAAAAATAAAGCTTATTCCCCAGGAATCACAAGTTGGAACTGAGTATTCCCCAAGTGCAAATTATACAGTGCCATTTCAGGGAAAGATTATTCAGCCTTCATCCCCAACATCCATAACTAGCTTTTAGAACAGTTGAACCCAGGCAAAATAGTTCAGTCTAGGCTTTATGATATAAGGCCATTATGGTCTTGAAAGATGCTAAAAACAGGAAAGACTGATCAAAATAAAAGATATTATTAGAAACTAATAGTCACAAATTGTTAGTTCCTTGATGTATTTCCCATGTACAAAACATTAATAAAGGGATTCTTTTACTGTAAAGGAGATTTTAGTTTCACACATCACTAGCCACAACTTTTGTCTTTAGTTATTTCTAGCAATTCTTAAAGAAAGTAACAGTTAACGTTTGCTGAAATGCTTACTAGATATCAAGTACTAGTCTTTTAACTTATAGAATTCTCCCCCAATAACTTATGTGAAAGGAGCTATTGTTTGTCTCTACTTTATAAAATGCATAATGCATAATGACCAAGTTAAGTTTATCCCAGGAATACAGAATGGCTCAGAATGTAATTCCTTGTTATAAAAGGCTAAAAGGGAAAAGTTATGTGATTAGTAAAATCATCAGCACCAATTCATGAAAAAAAATTACAAATTTGGAATTTTGGAGAAGTTCCTTAATGTGCTTAAGAATATGTATGTAAGTATATATATAGCTGTCCAGAAAGTATCCAGTCATCATTAATACAATTTTTCATATTACATTGGTGGACACTTTCCAGACAGCCTGAGTGCATGTGTGTGTATAATGGTGAAATAGTAGAAGCATCCTTTAAAGTCAGTAATGAGACCACAATGCTAATCTACATACTTTTACTTATTATTGGCACTGGAAGCCCTGGCCTAGACCAATATATATAATAAAGTTAAAATGATCAGAAAGCAGGTAACAAAACAATCATTATTTCTCGAAAATATGATTATCTATAGTAGAAAATCCAAATACTCTCTGGTAAATTTTTATACATATTTAGAGAAATTTCAATAAAGTTACTGGAAGTGAGATCAATTTGTAGAAACCAGTTGTTTTCCTATATACCAGTAATAGTAAATTGAAAATATAATACTAAAACTATTATTTAAAGTAGAAAAATATACAATGTTTAGAGGGAAAGTTATATGTCGCTTTTGAGAATAAAATTATAAAATTATATTGAAAGCAATTAAATAGAGGGTAAGCAAATGAAACAATATATCATATTCACACATGGGAGAACTTGACATGGTAAAGATATAAATTTTTAATAAATTCAGAGAAATTTTAATAAAATGCCAACTGAGGTTTTCATGAAAGGTGACAAGATCTTTTTAAAATTTGTAAGGAAGATAAAGTGAAACAGATAGCCAAAACAATTTCATAGGAGAAAAAGATGGGAATTGTTGGGAAAAAGAAGGTGATAATTTCACCAGCAGATAGTAAGACATTGTAAAACCAAAAATCATAGAAACTAAGACAGTGTAGCTCTGGCACAAGAACAGCAAATAACCCATGGACTAGAAGAGAGAAGTAAGAAATAAACTCATGCATATATGCAAACTGATATCCCAGGGGAATCTTTGCATTAGAGAAGGATAGACTATTCAGTAAATGGTCCTGGGACAATTATCCAAATAACAGCATCTATAAATTAGTGTCAAATGGAATAAAGACCTAAATATACAAGACAAATTCAAATATCTCTTAGTAAAATTCAAACTCTATTAGTGATTAGAAAAAAACTCTAATCAAAGGGAACATCCTTATTCTGATAAAGAGTATGTATAGAAAACTAATCTAAAGGGTGGCGCCTGTGGCTCAGTGAGTAGGGCGCTGGCCCCATATACCAAAG
>CAUYON010152714.1:0-17203 GCA_963573935.1 Arctocebus calabarensis | reverse complement strand
CGAGGCACGAACCGTTCTGTTACCAGGTGTCACTTAAGCGAGCTGTCCTGTAGGCGAGCGACTCACTCAGCTTACAGTGTGTTAACAGGTGCCAGGTAAGAGATGAGGCCTGGAGGTGAGCCCGGTACTCAGGTACCATAGGGTTAACATGTGCCAGGTAAGAGATGGGGCCTGGAGGTGAGCCCAGTACTCAGGTATCATAGGGTTAACAGGTGCCAGGTAATAGATGAGGCCTGGAGGTGAGCCCAGTACTCAGGTACCATAGGGTTAAGAGGTGCCAGGTAATAGATGAGGCCTGGAGGTGAGCCCGGTACTCAGGTACCATAGGGTTAACAGGTGCCAGGTTAGAGATGAGGCCTGGAGGTGAGCCCAGTACTCAGGTACCATAGGGTTAACAGGTGCCAGGTAATAGATGAGGCCTGGAGGTGAGCCCGTAACCGTTTGAAAACCAAAGAGAAGCCACATCAGCAGCTATGGCTTATACACATGTTTCTGTATGAGCTTAGAAGTTCTTAATTGTTGTCCCTAGTTCTTTCCTAGAAAAAGAACAGTTAGAAAAAGTAAACCTTGAGAGTGAGAAAATTTGAAAAATTATCTTCTTGATTCATTTTTGTTGGTACATTATGAAAGAATGAGAACGTCATTTATCTTAAGATGAAGTGTCTCAGTACCTGTAGAGTACAAAGAATTAGTTACCTTTAGCTTGTCTTGGCTAGCTTCAGACTCTGTACTTTCTTTTCATAGCCATCTTCTTTTATTGAAAACATGTCAAAATACTTTTTATTTTTCCTTTAGTCACTAGGAATGAGAAAGTTCTTTAGTAAAACATTCAGAAAGAATGCAGTGAAAATGTTTAAATGTTTTAAGTAAGATTTGGGGGATGGATATATATATGTGTGTGTGTGTTGAAAAACACAATAACTTTATATTATTAAATTATTATTTAATTAATAATTAAATTATTATTAAATAACTTTATAATTATTAAATTTAATTGTGTTTCTCAACAGCACATTTTTCATGTATTTTGAAGCTTAGACTTCACCAATAGCTTTCGTTCCTCTGGTGATTTTTATTACCTTATTTAGTAGAGGAGAGTCAAGCGTCAAACATCTTGAACTGATGTTCAACCTAGAAATTTATTAAACAATTTAATTTCTCAAGGGGCAACACTGTTGGAAAAGATTACTATATACAGATCTCTGGTCCAGTAGAGGATAGAGATGGGAAAGATATTGCCCCAAGGAAATTTATAGAAACTGAAACAAAATCACTGTCTCATCAGTGGCCATTTCTTAGCTGGCAACTACAACTAGCTGGAGGTGAAATCTTTGACATATTATTTGAATGTGATCCTTGCTGTTTAATCAGCGTCACAGTTTGTAGCATGCTAAAAAGATGATCATGGGGCGAGGCCTGTGGCTCAGAGGAGTAGGGCACTGGCCCCATATGCCAGAGGTGGAGTGTTCAAACCCAGCCCCGGCCAAAAACTGAAAGTTCAGATTTAATTAAACAAACCTTTACAATTTGTTTTTAAAAAGCCCGGTTATTTAACAGAACTTCATAAACTTAAAGTAACTGTGTTAGAATTCACTACAGAAACTGACGCATGAGGGTGTGTGTGTAAGTGTGTGTGTCTACGTGTGTGTGCAGGTATGTACAAAGATATTTGTTACAAAGAATTGGCTCATGTGATTATGGGGCTGACAAGTCCCAAGATCTGCATTTAGCACATGGGGGAATCCATCAAATCTGATGGGGTAGTTCCAGTCTGAAGGCTAACAGGCTTGAGACCTGGGAAGAGGGGAGGAAGGTTGAGCACACACACAGAAAAAAACAACAAACCCTCAGCTTAAAGGCCGTCAGGCAAAAGGAGCTCCCTCTCACCTGAGGGGGAGGGTTAGGCCTTCAACTGACTGCGTGAGGCCCACCCTCAAGAAATAGGGCAGTCTGTTTCATCCAGTCTGCTAATTTAAATGTTAATCTCATCCAAAAACACTTTCACAGAAGCACTGAGAATAATGTTTGAACAAATATCACAGCACCTGGTGTCCCAGTCAATTTGATACATTAAATTAACCATAGCAACAACCAGTTTGAAATCCATTCTAATCCGTTCAGTCAGTCAGCATTTTAGGCATAGCTCTGTGTATTCAGCAGAGGGTCGGACATTTTAGCTAAAGAAGTAGAGGACAGGTGTCAGGTTACTCTTGATTGGAGAATAAAGTTTTATAAAATAATGAAAAACTACAAGTCTTTTTTTTTTTTTTTTTTTTTGAGACAGTCCTACTTTGTCACCCTTGGTAGAGTGCAGTGGTGTCATAGCTCACAGCAACCTCAAAGTCTTGTACTCAAGTGATTCTAAGCCTAAGCCTCCCAAGCAGTTGGCACTACATGGGCCCACCACAATGCCTAACTATTTTTAGAGTTGGGGGGTCTTGCTCTTGTTCAGGCTGGTCTCGAACCTGTGAGCTCAAGCAATCCACCTGCCTTGGCCTCCCAGAGTGTTGAGATTACAGGTGTGAACCACTGCATCCAGCCTCCGCGTAAGTCTTAAGTGATCACATTTTTTACCATGATATTTTTCATGTATATTAAAGATAACTACATGGGAATAAAATTTTATTTCTTACTCTGAACTTTACATTATTAGACAGATGTTAAGAAAATTTTACAATTTTTCTTTTTCATTCATTTTTATCCATTTTCTGTTTATATTACAATATGTTCATCTAGAGGTTGGTAGCATAATCATAAAGTAATCAATAAAATCTTATTCTGTTTGAAAAAATTATTAATCAAGTGGAGACTTCCAAAAAACATTTTTTTCAGCATTTTGAACCTAAGCTGCTTTATTTATTATTGTATCATACTTGTGGTCCATTGTTTTGTGACATGTGTTTCTTAATCGAGGCAGTGTAAAATAGTTCCTTATTTACCGGTCATGGTAAGTAAACAAAGTTTTGACTTCATTTTTTATTTGAAAAAGCATGAGAATCCAGTACATTATTTTTCTGGAAAAAAGAAAAAGATTTGTGGCACTTTCTAATAGGGCTAGTCTTGTTGATTTATATCTAAATAATTTCCTCCCAGCTTTGTAACCATTTTATTGTTCAGTGGTGCAGAAGGCATTATAAAGAGTTGGTGAAATGTTTTGGATCATTCAGAATAGGATGAAAGATAAAAAAGGAAAATTTCACCAGCAGAAGTGACACTCTAGAGGACTTACAAAGACAAATACACGAGTATTTCCACACTGAGAATTTAAGTCTTCTAATGAGATGGGCCATTCAGATAAACATCTAATACAGAAATGAAATGTTTAAAATTCCTCTTAGTCTTTCTTCATGCCTACACACTCTGGAGTCTGTTTTCTCTCTCAGCTTCTAGGGCAAAGAAACACAACTTCTCTTAATGTCTAATGAATATTTATAAAGTTCTTTGACAATTAAAGGCTCATTAAAATTCACTTTAAAAAGAAAGAGATAAAAACACTTTAGAGACCAAAGCAGAATACAGTGGCAAATAGAAACTTACAGTACATTTCTCTTTCTTTGTTGTGAACTGTCATGTCAGAAACTCTCTACAAATGAATCGTCTTTTAGAAATGACTCCAGGTAGTGGTTTAAATAAAAGAGCCATATTTGGTTAGTGTATGGAGACTTTTGCACTGACTTTTGGTTTGGTGAGTGCTTTTATGAGAAGATACTTGGAAATCCTGCTTAAAAGGATGTAGATAGGGCACATCATAACAGGCCATCAGGCTGCAGAGCCACGTTTTGCTCTGCATGTCAGTTTCAACTCTTCCTAGCTCTGTGACCTTGAGCAAGTTCTCAGTGCCTCTGTTTCTGTCTTAATCATTGCACAACCCATAAGCTTGTTGGAAGGAGCAACTGAGTTGATACACAAAAAATACTCATAACGGTGCCTGGCATGCTAGTTTTCTCTGCTTTGAGAAATCTTTCCTTTCAATTCACATTTGTTGGCCCCTGCCTGAGCCATTTGCAAAGTTCTTAGTTTTCCCCTTGCTGAAGTAGTGCAAAGGAATAGTTAATGAATCCTCACTTCTGATGGGCAGCATTTTAGTTTCCTTCCTCATTTCAATTTTGCTCCATCCTTTCTTTCTAAGACCCCAAGGCGCCATCCTGCAACTTCCAGCAACCTTGGACTACAGCTCTTCTTTTGGTTCAATTATGATGCAAAGAATATAGGAATGACTAAATATATAACTTTTAAAAGCATGGTCTTTCACAAAATGAGAAATTGTTAAAGTTAAAACAGTACTTTCAAGCAAGAGCAGTTATGCTACTTGTGCTGCTAATTTTGGTAAATCTCTGTTATTTGGTAATGGAAATAAAATACCTGGACTTGAAATCAGATAATAGCCTAGAAAATTTACATGCCTGCTATTATTTTAAATATGAAATAAAAGCACGTATTGGGATGGGCAAAGAAGTAATAAAGTGTCCATCTATATACTTCTTTTTCCATAAGGCTTAACATTTGCAGAAGCAAGCATTGATGTGGAAAGCAAAAATTTGTGGTTCTGTTGATAAATGTGTTCCTCGTCGCATTTATTCTTAAGTAATTTGCCATCCTCCTTTACACACTCTAAGTCATAAAGTTATGTTTGTAATGTGCTGAGTAGCTGTTATTTAACTCAAACCTTATCTTTAAGACAAGCCTCATAAATTTAATAATAATTAGTCATAGTTTCCACTGGAATTTTTACTGTTTTCTCTCTCTGCCCTTCTCAGAATCTGTATGCAGGGTATGGGATCTGTTTCATGGTAACTGGGTAAACCTTTACTTCTAATAATTATTTCCTGTTGGAGAATGATTGTTAGAGTTATGATTTTTATGCAGTTGATAGTGTCTGCTTAGTCTTAAGTCTTTCAGATGCATCAGAGGGAAATTTATTTTCACATGTTACATGTGCATGATATGGCGTTAGAAATAGGACCCTGATGAAAGAATAGAATATAATTCTTTATCATTTACTGGCTACTGTGTGCTTGAGTGTTTATGCCAGGTTTTGATTGTTGTTAATTTTTGTTTATTATTCTTACCCCTCTAGTCTTCATTTTGTAGTGGAAAGACTAGAGAACACAGTCAATTATTTCCACATTTCCAAGTAGGCCCTTTAGGTACACTGGTGCTGATGAGTCTGCTGTTTAGTTTATGTTATCATAAAGCTTCTGTCTCCCAGATCAGTGTGGTCCGTAGCACCTGTGTCCAGTCACTGTCCTAACTGTAATGTCCATTCTCTTTCTAGTTGTAGACATCAAAGACTGAAGGATCAGATTTGTTATCTTTTTAATGCAAGGAAAGAAAGAAGACCCAGATGTTTAACTGTGCATATACTGTAACTATAAAACAAGGCTTATTTTTTTTGTGTGTGAATAAAATGTTCAGAGGGCATTCAAAAAAGTTCCTAACTTGTTTGCAGAAATGGAAGTGTCCACTGAATAAACTTACCTGTTCCCAAGAGTCCTACCTTGATTTAGAACCCTCATTTCCCTGTATATGTGGTAAGATTTTAGGATGAACCGATGCCATGCTGGGAAGGATGAGCTTACTTCATGCCGTGCAGGAACCAATTCCAACTGTATTTGAGTCACACTCTAGATTGATCTTAGACTGTGGTGCCTTGTCCTTTTAGTTCGTCGTGATCATGGATGTATTTGCTGAGATAAAAACTACTGTGAAAAGTTACAAAATAATGTAGTTTTAAAAAACGTTTTTTATACTTAAAAACTCAAGTGTCTATCTTCAGAAATTTGCAAGGCAAAATTAGAGTTGGATGCATATGTGAGCCAATTAACATCAAACAATAAAGTTCTTTGGTCACAGATTGCAGCTAATAATAGTATATAAATTGTTCACGTTTCTATGGGACATGCTATTCTAGGTACTCTTCTAAACATGTCACATATTTGAGTAAGTGTTATTATCTTCATTATACAGATAAGGAGATGGGCATTCATGGAGCTCATATGCATTTTCTGAGGTCACACAGGAAACTTTCTTATAGTTATTCACATTAATAATCAATTAGGTGACATGTAAATAAATTATGCTACTTCAATAAGAGGGAGATGTGTGCAACTATTATTTGAGGTAGAGTAAAATATATAACCTGGTAAAGTTCCATGGAAGCATCAAAAAAGAAGCATACACTTCTGATTGGGAAATCTAACAGATGGTGAAGAGGGTGGCTCCTGCAGGCTGAAAGAATGTGATGAGCAAAGGCCCAGGAATACTAAAAACATGGTGCATCTAATAAGCAACGGTGTGGATAGGGAGCAGACTGTGGGAGGAGACGAAGACAGAAAGGTGGTTGAGTCAAGAACCTTGATGCGTTCCTTAGAGACTTTTGTTTGAGGTTTTGAGCATATGCATGTGTGTTGTTATTTTTAGAAGGCAGCCATGAAAATAACAGACTATAGAAGCAGGAAGGAGGGGGGAGAGCACTGTGGCAACACTGAATAGGTGCAGGGACAAGGGCTGGAGAGGACGGGCCCCAGCCGTTACTTGTATTTTGTGATAAGGGAACACTGAAGACTTATAAAAGGCTATCCTGCTGGTGGTGGAAGGAGGACGCAAACTACACTTGACCTTTGCTGGTGACGTAATGTTATTACTGTTATTGAGTGAATTGGCTAAGGCACTAATGCGAAGTAGTGAGAATCTTAGCTTTAGCTTCAGTCATTTACAAAAAATGAGAATACTTGTGTTTATTGTGTCAGGCTTCGGTAAGAATTATGTGAAAGTTTTTAGAATAGTATTTCACCTAGGGTAGGTATTCAGTAAATTGTGGTTTTTCTTTCTTTTTGTCTTTTTTTTTTTTAAGGCAAAGTCTTACTTTGTTGCCCTAGGTTAGAGTGCCATGGTGTAAGCCTAGCTCACAGCAGCCTCAAACTCCTGGGCTTAAGCAATCCTTCTGCCTCAGCCTCCCAAGGAGCTGGTACTATAGGAACCTGCCATAATACCCACCTAATTTTTCTATTTTTAGTAAAAATGGGGTTTCTCTCTGCTCAGGGTGGTCTCTGACGTCTGAGCTCAAGCGATCATCGTGCCTCAGCCCCCCAGAGTGCTAGGATTACTGGGGTGAGCCACCACACCAGCCTTTTCCTTTCTTTCATTAATAGATTATTATTACTACCTTGCCTGAAGCATACGGAGCACGTCGTGGTAGACCTTATATATAATGAAGGGTTTGCTGACAAGCTACTTTCTAATACAATTTTTTAGATGGCCTTCATAAATTTAAAAATGAATGTCCATGTTATCTATATATTCTTTTCATTCTCTTCCTAGTAAAACATAGGAAATTAGAATTCATTGAAGTTATTTGAGTGGTTTTACTGATCATGTATCAACAGAAGAGCTGAGGTCAATGATTAAGTGTGTGTCAGTTTTAAAGCCTAGTTAACACTTTAGGTAGATCTTGCAGAATGTATGTGTGTATAACTTCTGAATCTGGTTAACATGCTCATGTATATTCATGTATCTTGCAAAGTATGGGATGCTATGCAGTATGAAATATCATTAAAAATAGTAGCTAATATCACCTAGAAGTTGGTAATAGCTTATAAGGTAAATTGAAGGTGACACAAAGGCATGCTATTTTAAAGATACGTTTATTTGAAATACTTGGAAGGCAGAGTTGATATGCCCTGCTAAACAGCCCTGAATGTCAGTAAGTGGGTGGTATGAGTACACGTCTTGTCACGTATAATGTTCTCAAATGGAATGGCAAAATGATCAGCTTTGGTTTTGTACAGTGCCCCAGCTATTTATCAGTTTTAGTAGGAGCTGTGCTCATGGAATTTCTACATGACTTTTCTTCTAATTAATGAAATCGTGAAACAAATTAGAAAGTGACTAAAATTATACTGACTAAAATTTGGAAAAATGAATTGTAGCAGTGATACCGGAATTTTAGGTTTTTGGTCTCAGCGATTCGAAGAAGGAATAGAGGGACCACAAGAGTAGTGGTAAGTCAGGATTTGTTTACAGGAAAGAAGAATTTACAAATAGAGGAAAAATCAAACCTCCAGGCAAAGAGGACCCAGAAGGAGAACAAACTCTCCTGCTCGCTCTCTGAGGTCCTGCCCAGGTCTGGCCCTGAGCCCTCTGCTCAGGGGTTTATATAGTCCCAGGGAGTTGTTTTGCGGAACTTCTTAGGGTGTGGGTCTTCAGCTGTCCAATGAAGACCCAGGCCCTGGAAACTGACATGATATAGACCAGTCAGAAGAGCACAGGAAGGAGATAGCAAGGCGCCAGTGTCTTCCGCACAGGTGTGCGGCCCTTCTGGCAAGCTGGTTCCTCCACCCGCCACAGCATCAGCACCGCCAGGACCAAGGCGGCGGTTGAAGGGCCGGCGTCCTGCATCAGCAGTAGTTATCACCAGTGGTAAATACCAGAAGGTCACTTATCACGCTCTAGAAAATAGTCTTAGGTGTGTGTGTTTCTTAATTGGCCTGTATATTTAAATTGCTTCTAGATTATGATAGTGGCTTTTTGGAGCCATTTATGAAGTTGCAGTGACTGTTACATCCTTTTCTGTGTTACAACCCTCACAATCTTTACTGACAAATTTTAAGCCATGAATTTCTGATTTAAAAACAAGGTGACAAACATTTATTGGGCATTTACTCCATCTCAGGCACTGGGCCCTGTGCCACGTTCTGTATGTTGTCCTTCATTCAATCCTAGCAGCTACTTGAGAAGTAGACAGTATGACTCACATTCCCAGACTACAATCGTCAGTTATCTACAACTGAGGTTGGTGAGGTCTGCAACCGTGCACCGTCTTCTAGACGCTGTCCGCTGTTACTCAAGACTGTGGGGAAACTCACGCTCATACCCGTGTTCCATTACTTGTTAACTTAAAGCATAACTAAATTGAATTGACCCTGTCAAATCTGTATTGCTTGATTTTGAAAATATATGGGAGAAGGAAATGTAATGTCAAAAAAATTCCACTGCATTTTCTACTTGTTTCTATTTTTAAAAAGTAGAGATTTTACCAAATGACAATTACAACAGAAAATAAACACACACACACACAACTGAGATACAGCCATAGTCATAGGTATATTTGAAGTAATAATATTTGCCCATTCTGTTATATTTAGATGGACCTTGAAGCCTTCACGATAATAGGAAAGTTGTTGTCATACCTGAACTAAATCTTACCACATGCCTGGCAGGTCCTTGATGTAATTCTAGATACTGACAATGAAGCGGTGAACCAAAGAGATACAGCTCTTACTCTCATGCTGTTTATATTCTAATTTGGGTGTTCTAAATATTTCGTTAAGAGTGTGAAATAATAGCACATTTAAGACTGCAGGGATACTTTCAGAGCTTTTCCATATAATATTTTTAGGTAGGAGAAAAAAAGGTCTGGTTACTGTCTGTTTTCTTTAAGCTCTTTATATGAAATAACATGATTTTTCTTAATTCAGAGTTGTACTTTTTGGAGCATGTAAGAAAAACTGACCTGTGTTTGGAAATCGAGACTTAAACTAAGTGCAAATAAAACATAAAGTGACAAAAGTTATCAAATAAACAAAACCTCAAAGTCTACCAAGACCGATTAATTAGTACCCTACCTGAGGAACTTTTTCTTTTTGTAAGTGCTTTTCTGAGAAAATGAACTTTCTGTGCATGTTTATTTTTTTCTCATATTAATGGGCTATTTCCTTCTATTTGTCAACATTTCGTAATTGGCAAAATCTAAGTGGTACTAGGTTAATTAAAGTTTAATTGTGACATTTAAAAATAAAAGCAGCAGAGCATACATTGATATGAATAATTATTTTTCTATTTATCTGTCACACAGTCATTCTGTGAACAATTTAGTGTTTCATAAGTGGCAAGTTCTCTTTAGATCTCAAAGCATTTAAATTATATTTTCATCAAAAAACTCTTCTCTTTCACAATAGTAAAATTTCTTAACTTACATCAAGATATATATAAAATTTGTATTTCTGATTGTAATGAGCAGTAGTTTGGTCATCTAGAGTGTCTGTTCTGAAAGTGTGATTTGCACATGTTAGCACTGATGGTGCAAAAGTAATAGCAAGTGAGCCTTAGTGCAAATCAAAGCAGACAGCAAACTACACATCCCTTCACTCCTATATGGCCCCAGGGTAAACCAGATATCCAAACCACCCCGCCAGGCCAGCAAAGGGAAGCTTCATGTAAGAATATCCCGAGTGAAGCAGTAAAAAGGATTACTTTTATTAAATCTCAACCTAAAAGAGTAAATGTCTTTTTATTATTCTGTGTGACAAGATGTAACGTATCCATAAGTAAAATCCCTCAGCATAACCGTGAGGTTAAAGGTGGTCTGGAGACTTGTTTTACGAAAATCGGATTTTATTAGAAAGAGTGACTGATAGACAAAGTATGGTTAGTCCGACTTGGGTACTTGAAGATACATTCTCATTTATTGCTGAAGATAAACCTCAAACTTTCATGCAAAAATTAAGATTTGGGGAAGCTTAACTCTACATAACAGATCTGCATAACCGAGTGAACAAAGTTTTGCTTTTTTCCAGATGGCCAGGGCCTTTTGTTCCCTATAGGTGAAAGATCCATTCAAAGTAGAAGATGGAGTGTAGGTTTTAATTTATCACAATAACTATACATAAATATATCACAATAAACATACATAAATATAAAGATCCATTCAAAGTACAAGATGGAGTGTAGGTTTTAATTTATCACAATAAATATACAATAAATATACATAAATATATATATATAAACTAGTATACAAAAATTTCATTTCTACATTGAAAATAACTTTTAAGACACTTCCACTTCTCCAATTTTATTTGTATATCAAAGAATAACTGCTATTATGTGAGAAGGCTATTAAAATATCTTCCTTTTCCACTCATGTCCGTGTAAGGTCATATATTCTTCCTTTTTTTTTTTTGTAGAGACAGTCTCACTTTATCGCCCTGGGTAGAGTGCTGTGGCGTCACACTGCTCACAGCAACCTCCAGTTCTTGGGCTTAAGCGATTCTCTTGCCTCAGCCTCCCGAGTAGCTGGGACTACAGGCGCCCGCCATAGCGCCCGGCTATATTTTGTTTTGCAGTTCGGCCGAGGCCGGGCTTGAACCCGCCACCTTCGGTATATGGGGCCGGCGCCCTGCTTGCTGAGCCACAGGAGCCGCCCAATTTTTAAATTTTTTATAGAAATGAAGTCTTACTGTGATATCCAGGCTGGTCTTGAACTCCTGGTCTCAAGAAATCATCCTGTCTTAGTCTCCCGAAGTCCTGGGATTTATAGGCATCAGCCACTATGCCTAGCCTTAAAATATTTTCTACCAGTCTGTGGGTTGTCTCTTCATTGTTTCCTTGCTGTGTAGAAGCTTTTTAGTTTGATATAATCTCATTTGTCTGTTGTTCCTTTTATTGCCTGTCCTTTTGGAGTCATATCCAAGAAATGTCTGCCTTTGATCTTTTGCCCAATGTTTTCTTTTGTCCAATGTTTTCTTCTATTATTTTTATAGTTTCAGGTCTTATTTTTAGGTCTTTAATCCACTCCGAGTTGATTCTTAGATAAGGGGTAAAGAGAAAGGTACATTTTCATTCTGTAGTGTATGGACATCAGTTTTCTTTTTTTTTGTAGAGACAGAGTCTCACTTTATCACCCTCAGTAGAGTGCAATGCATCACACAGCTCACAGCAACCTCCAACTCCTGGGCTTAGGCGATTCTCTTGCATCAGCCTACAGGTGCCCGCCACAATGCTTGGCTATTTTTCTGTTTTTGCAGTTCAGCCAAGGCCGGGTTTGAACCCATCACCTTCAGCATATCCAGCCAGCGCCCTACTCAATGAGCCACAGGTGCCACCCAACATCCAGTTTTCTTAACACCATTTGTGGAAGCAACTGTCTTTTATCCATTGTGTGTTCTTGGCACCTTTGTTGAAATTCAGTTGACCATAGATATGTGGGTTTATTTCTGGGCTGTCTATCCTGTTCTATTAGTGATGTGTGTGTTACTCTACCAGTTCTATGTTGTTTATATTACTATAGCTTTGTAATATGTTTTGAAATTGTGACACCTCTAGTTTTATTCTCTTTGGAAAAGATTGCTTTAGCTATTTGTGGTTCTATACAAATTTTAGGGTTTTTTTTTCCTATTTCTGTGAAGAATGATGTTGGAATTTTGGTAAGGATGGCATTGAATATCAGTTCTTAACAGTTCATGAACACAAGATATCTTTTCGTTTATTTGTGTCATCTTCACTTTCTTTCCTCAACATTTTTTTTTCCTTTTTTTTTGAGACAGAGCCTCAAGCTGTCCCCTTGGGTAGAGTGCTGTGGCATCAAAGCTCACAGCAACCTCCAACTCCTGGGCTCAAGTGAGTCTCCTGCCTCAGCCTCCCTAGTAGCTGAGACTACAGCTGCCAAATGCCTGGCTATTTTTTTGGTTACAGCCATCATTGTTGTTTGGTGGGCCAGGGCTGGATTCAAACCCACCAGCTCAAGTGTATGTGGCCAGCACCTTAACTGCTTGAGCCACAGGCACCAAGTCTCTTTCCTCAATGTTTTATAGTTTTTATGATACAGGAATTACACTTCCTAGGTTAAATTTACTCCTAAAATTTTTCTTTTCTACCAATGCTGTTATAAATTTGACTTTTTAAATTTTTTTCAGATCATTATTGGTGTTAATTTTTTTCAGACCATTATAAAAATGCTACTGACTTTTGTAAGACGGATTTATGTCCTACAATTTTTAAAAATTTATTTATCAATTCTGATTTTTTTATGGTGGAGTCTTTAGGATTTTCTGTATGTAAGATTATGTCATCAGCAAACAGAAAATTTCACTTCACCTTCTCTATCTTGATGACTTTATTTTTTTCTGTTGCCTCATTGCTCTGGCTGAGACTTCTAATTCTATGTTAAACTGAAGTGGTGAGAGTGGGCATCCTTTCCCTGTTCCTAATCTAGCAGAAAAGCATTCAGCTTTATACAGAGTATGGTATTAGCCTGAACTTTTCGTATGTGGCCTGTATTGGGGAACATAAATCCCATATTGTTATTATTTTGTAGTGTATGTCTCCCTTCAGATCACTTAATGTTTGCTTTATATGTTCAGGTGCTCCAGTGTTGAGTATGTGTATATGTATAAGTATTATACCCTGTTGATGACTTATTTATCACTTCTATATCACTGCATATATCATTGTATATCACCTTCTTTGTCTCTTACAGTTTTTACCTTGAAGTCCATTTTGTCTAAAAAACTATAGCTGCCCCTGCTCTCTTCTGTCTCCATTTGCATGGACTCTTTTTCCACCGTTACTTTCAGTCTGTGAATGTCCTTTAACATGAAGTGAGTCTCTTGTAGGAACATTTGTTCTGGGTGTCCATTTAGCCATTCTTTGCCTTTTGGTTGGAAAATTTAACCCATTTACATCCAAAATAATTATTTTTAGGTAAGGACTTACTAATGCCATTTTGTTCCTTGTTTTCTGGTTGTTTGGTGATGTTCTGTTCCTTTCTTACTCTGTTGCTTTTGTGATTGGATGACTTTCAGCAAAACATGCTTTGGATTCGTTCTTTTTATTTTTTGTATGTCTATTGCTTTTTGGTTAACCTAAGACATACATAAGATGTATTATAATTGGCCATTTTAAGCTGATAACAACTTAACTTTGATTATATATACAGTCTCTATACTTTACTTTGTCTCACATTTTGTTTTTGATGTGACAAATTTTTATCCTTAATAAGTTATTGAATCTTTCATTTCTAATAATTTCACCTTTTAACCTTTATAATAGAGATACAATTGATTTCTTTCACTGCCATTGAAGTCTTAGAGTATTTTGAATTTGACAGTATACTTCTTTTACATATTATATCTTATGTTTTCATGTTACTAATTAGCATCCTCTTCCTTCAGCTTGAAGAACTCTGCATAGCACTTTCTGTGAGGCAAGTCTAGTGGAGATAAGTTATCTTAGCCTTTATTTATCTGAGAAATTCTTTATCACCTCTTCTTTCTTTTTTATTATTATTATTATTATTTGCAATTACTGGAGGAAGCTGCTACCTCTGGCATGTGGGGCTGGCGCCCCACTCCTTTGAGCCACAGGTGCTGCCGTCACCTCTTCATTGTTGAAAGACACAGTTTGTGGGTATAGCATTTTTTCTTAGCAACATTTTTCCTTCAGGATTTTAAATATATTATTCTCCTCCCTATGGCCTGCAGAGTTTCTCTGAAAATCTACTGATAATACTAGGGGTGTTTCCTTGTATATAGCAATTCCTAATCTCCTTGCTACTTAAAAAACTCTGTCTTTAGCTTTTTTTTTTTAATAATTTTATTGAATCATAATTGTGTACATTGGTGCAATCATAGGGCACAATGTGCTTCATATACAATCAGAAATATTTTGATCGTACTGTTACTGTCTTTAGCTTTTGAACGTTAGGTTATCATGTGTTAAGGTGTGAGTCTCTGTGGATTCATCTTATTTGGTGTCCTTTGGGCTTCTTGAATCTGGATTTTTATTTTGTTCCCCAGACTTGAGAAGTTTTCTCCCATTGTTTCTTTGAATGTTTTCCATCTCTTTCTTTTCCTCCTCACCTTCTGATACCTGTCACTTTTTTTAATTCTTTTTTCTTTTTGTTCCTGATTATATGATTTCCACTCGCCTGCCCTCAATTTCATTGATCCTTTCATCTGCTTGACATACTCTGCTGTTGAACCCCCCTGTTGAATGCTTTAATTCAGTTATAGGAGTGTTTTTTAACTTTTTTAATCTTACAGCACACTTGAACCTATAGTTAAACTTCAACAGCACATTTAAATTAAGTTAATAAAAAAAAGTAAAGAAGAATATATCTTTTTTGATTTATTTATTAACACAAACAAAATGCACCATCACAGTCAAAAATTAACACAAAACACTTTATTATAATTTATAATAGATAAAATTTTTAAACCTATTTATTTCATTTTCCATTTATTATAATTTAACATTTAATAAGATATCTAGCCTGACTTTTTCAGGGTATCTTCTTTGCAAGGACAAATTCAGGACAGGCATACTGTTTAATCTTCTTCCAAGGATTCTAGCCATGATTGATTTTTGTTTTTAGTATTATTCATTGCAGAAAAGCTCATTTCACACAAATATAATCTTGACAATGGCAGAAATATTTCTGTTGCTTTTATGGTAGTATTTGGAAATTGATCCTTGAGAGATAACCAAAAAATTATAATATCTGTTATTGAATATTTTAATTGCAATCCTCTGTCATTTCTTATTTCTCTAAAATCTTCCTCTTCTGAAATATTTAATTTGCTGATGTACATGCTCTTAAAGGCATTTCTCACCCAATCCATAGATATAATGTCAAGTATAAGTGCAAGAAAATATTTTTCAAAATTTGTATACATCTAAAATTTGTAAAATTTGTTCAGTAAGATGTTTATCCACTTTATATTTCTTCACTAGTTCATACATTTCTATTGCATTTTCCCTTTTAATTTTTTCTTTCCAGAGCAGTGATTTGTGCTTGAATGTATTCATTTTATCTGTAGATGAGAATATTTTCATGATTTTCCTACATATTCTTAATAAGAATATTCAAACATTGAATGCATCTGCCTAAAATGCTACTTTATCACACCAAAACTCGTCACAAAGTAAATTGCCTAATTTAGAATGTTGCATTTTTTTTAAAAGGGTGGTAATTCGTTTTTAATTAATAAAATCTTCATAGCACTCTTCATTGAGATAACATCGCACTTTTATGTACAATAAGAGCTACATATGAGAAGCATCCTTTGAGGAACATAATTCTGCAAATAATCTTGATTGCAAGATTGTTTTTATAATAATTAATAACTTTAATAGTGTTGTCCAGTAATTCAGGCACTAATGATTTTTGTGTGTGTGTGTGTATTTGTGAGACTCACTTTATTGCAAAATTTGTTTTATTGTGGATGTCTGGAATAAAACATGCAGTATCTCAAAGGTATTTGTATCACCATTCCCAGCATAAGTGCAAAAATCCAGACGCTTTAATTTACTGCTAGCAAGTACTACAAATTAGTATACGTTTATTTGTTTTATTTATTTATTTTTTATTGTTTCAGGTTTATTGAGGGAGGGGACAGAGAATTAGGTTGCACCATTTGAATATGTTAGGTAAAGTTCTTAGAGTGTGTCCTGCCCCCAAAGGTGTGCCATATACGGTACCCCCATCCCCTGCCCTCCTCCTCTCTCTCTGGTCCCTGGTTTCCCCCACCCCAGTTGATTTGAGATTTTCACTTATGTGGGTATGTATTAGATCGTCCACTGGCTTCATACTAGAATTGAGTGGACTGGATTCTTCTTCATTCTTGTGTTGCTTTGCTAAGAAGAATATATTCCAGTTCGGTCCAGGTTAATATAAAAGATGTAAAGTTTCCATCTTTTTAATGGCTGAATAGTATTGCAAGGTATACATATACTGCAGCTTTTTAATCCATTCCTGGGTCGGTGGGCATTTAGCTAGTTTCCGCATTTTTGACGATCGTAAATTGAGCTGCGACAGTCTAGTGCAAATGTCCTTATGATAAAATTATTTTTTTTTCTTCTGGTAGTGCCTAGTAATGGGATTGCAGGATCAAATGGGAGGTTGAGATTCTCCATGCTTCCTTCCAAAGGAATGTATTAGTTTGCAGTCCCACCAACAGTGTAGATGGTGTCCCTTCTCTCCACATCCACGCCAGCATCTGCAGCTTTAGGAGTTTGTGATGTGGGCCATTATCACTGCAGTTAGGTGGTGTCTCAGGATGGTTTTGATTTGCATTTTTCTGATGATTAAGGATGAGGAGTATTTTTCAAATGTTTATTAGCCATTCATCTGTCTTCATCAGAGCAGGTTCCATTCATCTCTCTTGCCCTATGGTAGATGGAATTATTTGTTCTTGTGTTGATAAGCACTTCTCTGTATAGAAAACAGCCAGCATGTAAAAGTAATTTCTGGATTGTGTGTGTGCATGTGTGCAAGTGTAACAAATTCTTTTTTTTTTTTTTTTTTTGAGACAGAGCCTCAAGCTGTCACCCTGGGTAGAGAGCTGTGGCATCACAGCTCACAGCAACCTCCAATTCCTGGGCTCAAGCGAGTCTCTTGCCTCCGCCTCCCAAGTAGCTGGGACTACAG
>CAUYON010152713.1:0-32016 GCA_963573935.1 Arctocebus calabarensis | reverse complement strand
CAGGAGACTCGCTTGAGCCCAGGAATTGGAGGTTGCTGTGAGCTGTTATGCCATGGCACTCTATCCAGGGTGACAGCTTGAGGCTTTGTCTCAATAAAAAGAAAAAGAAAAATAGAAAAATTAGCCAGGTGTTCTGGTGGGCACCTATAGTACCAGCTACTTGGGAGGCTGAAACAAGAGAATCACTTGAGCCCAAGAATTTGAGGTTGCTGTGAGCTATATAACACCACAGCACTATACCCAGAGCAACAGAGCGAGATGCTGTCTCAAAAAAAAAAAAAAAAAAGGAAGGGGCTGAGTGCAGTGGCTCACACCTATAATCCCAGCACTCACTCTGGGAGGCCAAGGCAGGTGGATTGCCTGAGTTCACGAGTTAGAGACCAACCTGAGCAAGAGTGAGATCTTGCCTCTAAAAAAATAGCCAGGTGTTGTGGATGCCTGTAATCCTAGCTACTCAAGAGGCTGAAGCAAGAGAATTGCTTTAGCCCAGGAGTCTTGAGGTTGTTGTGAGCTATGACGCCACAGCACTCTATCAGGGCGACAAAGTAAGACTCTGTCTCAAATGAATAAATAAGAAAGAAAGAATAATAATCCTCAGTCGATAACATGCGCTAATTTACACATATGCAGGTGTATCTAGGATAAACTCCCAGAAGTTGAATTAAGCGCAGTGCATTTTAGAGAGAGATGATGGCTAGAGAGAGAGAAGATAGATAGCATCACACTGCCCTTAATGGAAGTCAAACCTATTTGCACTCCCCATCACTCCGCAGCCCTACGAGACCCAGTAGCACAAGAAAGTGATAATTCCCAGCCCTGCTGGACAGGTGGGAGACCCTGTACGTCTGGGTCCTGCAGAATTACGGGAAGGCCCTTTGTCCCCACGGGGCCAGGTGCTAATCCGAATATGGCGTAGCCAGGCCACAGGAAACCTGGCAGGTGTCCTCAGAGCTGAATCCACAGAGGGGAACATGACCCCTGACCTGATATACCCCTCAACCTCAGCCCTAAAGAACACAAAAATGAGGAAATAGCATCCCCCTACTTTCCTAACAACTGGTCCCCACAGGGTGTGACAGGCCATGTGAGAAAACATAGGCCTCAGACCAAGAGCTGGGAAAGCTGACCAAAAAGAGCTGAGCCCGTGTACAGAAATGGCTGTCTTGCAACTTCCTCTCACGGTTGAGACACTGGGAGAGGCTCCTTGGGCCCCTGCTGGGCCACCTGGGCCCCTCAGAACTCCTCAGGCTTTGGTCACAGCACTGAGCTGGCTCTTTAGTACATCAGGAGAGTCCACAAACCATTTTTCCTCAGGGCCTCTGTGTGCCAGGCCACCCAAATGGCAGGGGTCTCCATCTCTGCCCCTACGGGGCTTGCTTTTCAGCAAGGCAAGACCCATGATGATCACGGTAGAGAAGCAAATTTTGCTGAGTGTGCTCTAGGAAGTGAGAATGTGAGGCTGGGGATGGGGGATTGCAGTGGGGACCGGAAGGCTGGGGGGCAGTTTGCAGTATTAATGAGAGGTGGTGCACGTTGAGTAAACCCTGGGCGCAAGTGAGGGAGGGAGCCAGACAGGTAGGTGGAGAAGAGTTCTAGCCTGGGGAACCCAGGGAGCCAAGGTCCCAGGCAGGGGCAGGCCCCAGGGACCACAAGCAGGCCTGTGGGAGCAGAGCCAGGAGAAGTAAGGTCAGACTAGGCTGACTCAGCCAGACCATCTCGTGGAACTTGGCTTTGACTCCAGGTAAAACCAGGCACTATCACAGGTACATTCTCTCTTACTCAAACCTACAGTCGATGCCATCATCATCCCCTCTCTACAGATGAGGAGACTGAGATTGAAGTGGCCCCCATGACTTGCAAGGCTTGGCTCAGCTATCCAGGTGCAGATGAAGCTTTAACCCAGGCCTGACCGCAGCAGGTGCTGGTGTAGTATGTGTGGGCCATGACCAAGGCAAAAGGCAAAGGTGCTGGCACTGGTTGAGCCCTTCCCAACCACCTGCATCAGCTCACTCCACCCTCACACAATCCCACGAGGTAGGCTTATAAGAGCCATTCTATAGCAGGGAAATGAGGGCAGGGAGGTGAGGGTATGCCCCAGGGTGACCGGCTGGTGGGTAGAAACAATGACTACAGCTCCAAATGGCCTTACATCCATGTTCTCTCGTGGGTATTACCCTACTTACAAATCTTCCCTAGCTGGGAGACACGCTGAAGCCCAAACCTCTGACCCAGAGTTTGGCCAGCCTTTCCAGCCACCCCATGCCCACCGCTGAGCCAACCCCACCTCCACCTCCAGCCAGAGAACACTCACTACTCAACATGCCCAGAACCTCTTTCTCAATGTCCCCAGCCTCTGCTCACAGGTCTGCCCCCTTCCATTCCCTGAGGCCTTGTCTTTCAAGAGCCGCCTACTCCAGGTTGCCTCCCCAGATTGATTCCTTCCCAGGTCGTCTCCCTCTTTCCCCAGCCCTGCCTCAGTCTCTCCTACTCTGCCCCAGCTCCTGGCCCCCTGCACCCCAGGCCCAAAGGCCAAGAGCAGCTGGAGCTCCTCTGAGCTCCGAATCTCGGCCACCTACCCACCCCAGGCCCTGCTGACCAGGCCTGCAGATGGGGAGCTCACCTTCTGGCCACATCACTAGGCCTCCGGTACCTCAAACCCACCGCCACCCACAGTGACTTCCTTCTGCTTACCACGGGCAGCACCACACACCCACTGCTCGCTCGCTAAGGCCAGGAGCTGTTTTCCCACCCTAGACCCCTCCTCTGTGGAGCCTCCTCCGCCATGACCTGATCGCTAGGCTCCCTGGATTGTCCCCCCCATTGATGTGTGCCCCCGTGAGTTCCTTCCCTTCTCCCGTGCTCAGACGCTCTGATTCTATAGAACGGACAAGCCCCACTTCCCAGCAATGTTCTCGGACAGAAGGAGATGATCTGTATAAGCCTTTGCTTGGTACTCAGTAGGGGTCAATTAGTGAGTTTATCTCCTCTATGGACCCTCACAAATGAGTACTGAGCCCCGGCAGAGGTTAGGAGTGCAGTTCTAGGGACCCTGATTAGAATCCTGTCCCTGCCCCTCGTTCATGGTGTGGGTGAGGGCGAGTCACTCACATCTCGGGGCCTCAGTGTCCTCATATGCAAAATGGGAACACTAATAGAATTTACCACCGAAGGGAGGAAGGCTCTCCCTGGTCTCAGAGAGCTCAGAGGTCCTCAGTGCCTCAGATCTCCCACCCAGACCTCCCCCAGACACCTCAGAAGAGCAGCAATGCAGGGGGCCAGGGAGCTGAGGCAGCAGCGTCCCAGCCTGCTCTGCTCCCTGCCAGCCCCCACCTGCCTGGGGGCCTGGGCTACCTGTCTTTCTCACCCTCCTGTCTCAGCAACCAGCTCCTAGGAGGGGAAAGTCAGCTCAGGAGAAGGAGCTGGCTCTGGAGTAGGGACCCTGTGATAGGAGGAGCGCGGCCCTGTGAAGAGAAGGAAAAGTAATCATTACTAAGCTCCCACCATCAGTGGCCAGCATGCTGGCTCTTCCCAATAAGGGCTAGAATTAGCCCCGTTTTACCCATGAGAAACGTAGCTCACAGTGGATTCATAACACCTCCTCCAGCCCACACAGGCAGTAAGAGCCAGAAGCAGGATTTGGACCAAGGCTTATCCTACTCTGAAACCTGTGGTCTCAGCCCAAAGCTGCCTGCGTGTGTGCGTTGTGAGCCCTTGGGGGGAGGTCTGTGTGTGAGGGGGTGAGTGGACCCTAATGGGCCAGTGAGGAGCTGAATTCAACCTCCATGCTCTGGGGCCCAAGGCCAGTGCAGAGTGGCTCAGAGGGTCCTGGGCTGGGGAGACGGGGTGCTGGAGCCAGAGGCCTGGGCCTGGAAGGAGTTAACTGCGTGAGGGGTCTGGGTGAATCAGAGGCTCCGCAGGCTACGATGGAAATTCCCTGTGCATGGCATGTGGTCACCCAGAAAAGGGAACCGGTGCTTTTCGGAGCAGGGGATGGCGGGGGCCGGAGCCCAGGAGTAGACGCCTGCCTGGGTGGGGCTGGTGAGGGTGTTGTGAGGAAGGAGGTCTGACCTCCAGGTCTGCTCTAGCTCTGGGTAGGAAGAGGGAGGCTAGGCGCTGCCAGGCCAAGACAGGCCTGATCGTGCTATGGTGTGTCCATGGGCCCTGATGGATGAGTAGGAGTTCACCATGCCCAGAGGATGGAAAGGCTCTCTAGGTCAACAGAACTTCTGGAACCAAGGCACAGGAGTGTGACTCAGCACAGGCAGCCCATCCACCCTGCTCTAGCTGGTGAAGTCTTTCCTATCCTTCAGTGCCCATCCCAAGTAGCGCCTCTCCCCACCCCAGGCAGCAGTTGTGGCCCCTTCTCTGAGTCCCATGGCCTTGGCTTCTCTTCTGGAGTTCTCAGGATTTTGTAAGTCACCTGTCAGGCTTATGTAACTCACCTTCCTTCCCCAAAGGACTATGGGTTCCGCAAGGCAGGGGCTGTGTCCTAGCTGTAGAGACAGCTTTGTGGAATGACAGACAGCACAGGGCTGGCACCAAGGAGATGGTCAGTATTTGTGGAATGGCACTTTCACAGATGAGGAATCTGAAGCTCACAGAGGTCAAGTGGACCTCAGTCAGCCATCTGGCTACAGCAAAGTGGGGCATGGCTAGGTTCCTCCTGAGCTTGGGATTTGGCTGGAGGGAAGCAATAGGACCAGAAGATCCTTTCTCTGTGGCAGGGCAGGGGAAAAAATGCAGGAGACCCTGGGCCCTGATGGCCTGCGTGGCTCTGTGGTCCACTGCCTGCTTCCCACTTAAGCTCCAAGCCAGCCCTGCTCCTGTCCTGGTCACAGTGCTGGGAAATGTCCATCCTCAAAGAGGGAGACTGAGGCATGAGATGGAGGTTGGGGAAGAGTCAGATGAAGAAAGGAGGGCATTGGGTTTTAGATTCTCCTGATAAAATCTAGAATCTCAGTCCAATCACTTTTTTTGAGACAGAAACTCATTCTGTGACTCAGGCTAAAGTGCCATGGCATCATAATAGCTCACAGCAACCTCAACCTCCTGGGCTCAAGCAATCCTCCTGCGCTAGCTTCTCAAAAAGCTGAGACTACAGGTACCTGCTATAATGCCCAGCTAATTTTTCTATTTTGAGTAGAGATGGGATCTTGCTCTTTCTCAGGCTGGTCTCGAATTCCTGGATCCTTTTGCCTCTGGCCTCCCAGAGTGCTAGGATTACAGTCGTGAGCCACCATGCCCAGCCCCAGACCAAGAACTTTGTAGGTGGTTTTGGACACATGGCTTCCTCTCACAGCCTCAGTTTCCACTCTGTGAAGGAGGTGATGGAACAGGCTTCTTCTGAGGACAGAATAAATGGACTGAGGTAAATTGTAAACTTCTGTGCCAAAGTGAGGGCGACCACCTGTTATCAGTAACGATGATCAGACCGTTAGTCGTCTCTCCCCGGAGTCTGCTATGGTACCACCCTGCCTGCCAGCACCTAAGCAGTGTCAGGTGCCGGCCCAGCATTCACCTGTCCCCGCTCTAGCCTGTACCACAGAAAGGCCTATGACCCTCACCAGCCTAACAAGGGAGTTGAAACACAACTTGAAAATAATGGCCAGGGCCCTGACGGCCCCACGTACAGCACTCCCGATGCCTTGGCCACTGTGTCTGCTGCGAAGGGCAAGGTGCCCAGAGAAGCCGCCCTCGGGCAGGGCCCAACAGTACTGTGGCGACCACTGGGCTTGGTTGGAGCTTTTCCAAGCACGAAGGGGAACTGAGAACTGTGGGAATGTGCCTTGTGCAGGCCAAGGTGGGCTGGGCCAGGGTGGGGGTGGCACTCCAAGGAGCTCAGACAGATGGGGTCCTGGGATAAAAAGGAGAAAGAGAGCCTCAAGCTGCTGTGAGGTTGGGGCTCACACAAGGTCCTTACAGGTCATCCGGAGTGAGCTGGCCGGGCAGTGGAAGGTCGGGGAGCTGTATGGGGAAGGAAAGAGGAAGCCATGGGGATGGGGGATGGGGCTGTGGGGATAGAGTGGGAGTGGGGGCCTGGGCCTAGAGCCACTCTGGCCACAGCCACTTCACTTCTCCTGGTTTCGGTTTGTAAATAGCTGCTGGCTCCATGCAGGCGGGATGGGGCCTGTCCTTTTGGGGCTTGTGTCCAGGGAGAATCAGGTCTGAGGAGCTGCAGATGCTCAGACCCTGGATTTGAGGACCCCAGGCGATAGCCAGCCTGGCCAGCCTTTGGCCTGGCTGGGGAGATTCTGGTGGGCCCAGCTCTGGGTAGCCCCAACCTGTGGTCACTGAGGTAATGCAGCTGGGCCTGGAGGAGCTACAGAACTTGATGACTCGGCCACACGGAGCTTATTTATAACTGGGCCTCCGTGGCCAGAAGCAGCTGCTGAGCTGCCAACTCAGCACTAAGCCTGGCCCAGGGCACCAAGGCAGAGGACAGGATGGTGAGGGCCAGGCTGGTCTGTTGGCCCCTCAGGCTGGGCTTCCAGGCTTGGGATTCCCAAGGTCTCTTTGGCTGAGACCAGTCCCTGTGCAGTGATGGGCAGGCCAAGGGATTTCAAGGGAGACACTTTTGGGATGGACATCTCAGAACCTCCTGAACCAAGTGGGTGGCTGAACTTAGACAGTAGACTGGTCACTCCCCAGGGAACTCAGGCCTTGGCCTTCCTGCAAAGAAGTTCTTCCTCCAGAGGTCAGATGCTGTCAGCAAACTCAATAAGAAGCAAAGTCATCTCCCCTCCCCTTCTTGCAATATCAGCTTAAAAACAAAACAGATTCGGGAAGAGGGCAGTGTGGACTCCTAAGGCCTCACCCCAGGGGTGGCACCCAGGCAGGCTGGCAGGTGGTCAGTGGCACACCATGGGGGCACTCACCTCCCTGACAATGGGAAGGGCTAACCCTGACTCCAGCCTGCAGGCGACCACTATCTTCCTTCTCAAGAGGAATGTGAGGGGTGTCAGGCCCTTTCCTGTGGTTTTCAGGGATAAAAAGTTTCCTAAAAGCTTGATCCAAATTAAATTACTCCCAGATCGGCCTATCTCCCAATGCCCTCCTAGCCCATGCAACATAACAGCCTGTCTGCCAACTGTTGGCCTGGTCTTCCCACATCCAAACCCTGCTCCAATCCGGGGCCACCTCCTGGCACACCCTTTCCTACAATCACTCCCAGGCTCTCTAAGTCCCACCTCTGCCAAAGTCCACACCAAGATTCACCTCCGAGGGGTCCAGCCTCGATACATCCCCAAAGCTTAGTCTCTTGAAATGTAAAGCTCAATGACTATCATAACTGGGGCAGAAATAGACGACCATCCATCAGACCATGGATGCCATGATACTACACAAAAGAGAAGGTCAAGGCCTGGAGTGGGTCACAGATGGCCAATGGAACTAGATGAGCAAAGGACAAAGCCGAGAGCAGGACCACATGCCCTGACTCCCAACATAGCGCTCTTGCCCCTGGACCTCTGACTTCTGGGACCTCCTGCTTGGCCAGAGCAATGGCCCTGCCTGGGCCTTCTTGGCGGAAGCTATTGGGGAAGGGAAGGATGGCGGCCTAGAGTGGGGAGGATCTCAGGCCATCACTACCCCCACCCCTGGGCTGGGGCCTGGGAGAGGTGGGCCCTCTTAGGCCCTTCTGGGCAGGGTCGGGGCACTCAGCCCGGAGCCTCCTGGGCTGCAGCTGCCCCTGTTTCCACATCGGCAGCAGCAAGGCTGGCGCCTGAGAAAACAGGAAGCGCCCAGTCACCACAGGAAGCATGTGTGTGCCGCCTCCCCGGCCCCGGCCCATTGCAAAACGCCAACAGCCCCATTACCACAGGCACCGCACACAGGCTGGGAGAAAGGCTCCGGCTACCGGGCCTGCCGAGGAGCCGGACACGGGCACCGGCCTGGGCCTGGCCCTAGGGCCATGCGAAGCTTCAGCCTCCAGGAGCCCAGAGTCTTCCAGGCCTCAGGCCTTGGGATTTCCTCTGGGTGCTCAGCCCAATCCCCAGGCCAGGCCTATAAATCAGAATATGGGGTCAGGGGTCACAGACGAGCCATTTCTCTGACCTAGCATTGGGCATCGGAGGACTCCGCGCCAGGCCTTCAGACCCTAACAAGGCTGATCCCCAGTCTTGCTGAGGATGTTGACTCAGAGAGGGGTACCCCAAGCCCCTAGGGACCCGGCTGCTGTCAAGTCCACACCTGCCACACCCTCTGCCGGCTACAGCCCCTCCCGACAGGAGCGTGGCTGGCACCTGGGGTCCCGCCTAGGCTTGCCTTAGGGAGGCCTGGGCCCCTCCCCACCCCACCCCACTCTGCCTGCCTGACTTACCTCTTGCTTCTGGCCCCCCAGACCCAGTCCTTGGAAGGAGGAGACCAGCAAGGCTGAGGCACGGTGCCTGGGGAGGCCTGTGCTCCTCCAGCCCCGGGGACAGCAAGGAAAAGAGAAGAGAGCAGAGCATTTCATAGCTATAATAAATCAAAGGGGGAAGTCAGAGCAGGAGAAATAAGAAACTTCCCTAGCCTGGGCATGGGGACCTGCCAGGCAGCAGCCCCCAGGCGCCCCGTCGCCTTCCCTCCTTCCTCCTGCCTCCCTGGCCAGTGCCCAGATCTCTCTCTAGGCCTAGGCAGCCCCACTGCCCAGACACAGCCCGCAGCATCCAACAACTGTCCTCACTGTGCTCCCTGGATAGGCCCTTCTCGTCTCTGGGCCTCAGTGTCCTCTCCCTGGGCACAGAAACCCCGGTCAGGCTGCCCAGCAGACAGAGTGAAGATGTGTAGTGTCCCTGCTGCACCAAGGACCCTCAGGGGACAAAGGGAAGTGTGAGGTGTCCAGAGCACTCCTAGCAGTACAATTAGGAGTAGATGGGCAAACATCTGCGAGGAAGAGGGGAAAGAGCTCTAAGGCAGCAGCAGGGCCACAGCAAAGGCCGGGGCTGGCCACAGCCTGTGAGAACAGGCCGGGTTCTAGCTCAACCCTGCCCCAGCCAGACCTAGGGGCCTGGGGCTGTGGGGGAACAGGATGTAATATCTTCCAGGAAGGTCCACACAGGACCTGAGAGGAAAAACTTATTTTAAAAAAGGTGTGGGGGGGAAATCCCCACATATTAAAGAGAAGGATGTTGGCCAGAGGCCAAGGCAGGAGGATCCCTTGAGCACAGGAGTTAGAGACCCGCCTTAGCAAGAGGGAGACCCTGTCTCTATTCAAAAATAGAAAAATTATCAGGGCATGGTAGCACCAGCCTGTAGTCTCAGCTACTTGGGAAGATAAAGCAGGAGGATAAACTTGAACTCAGGAGTTTGAGGTTGCTGTGAGGAGGCTGAAGCCAAGACACTCTAGCCTGGGGGATTGAAAGATACAAGCGGTGAGCCTGCCTGGAGGAGGTTTAGGTCAGATTTATTGAAAGGGGACAGTTACCTGTTTGTGGGGGGTGTCTGCAGCAGTTAGAGACCCCTTTCATGTGGGGCCATGGGGGTGGGCAAATTCTGTAGCTTGCCCAGAGGGCTTTGGCGAGTTACACCCAGAGGGTTTTGGTGAGTTAAGGTCCTTGTTGCTAACTTCAGGGGTGGGGCTAACTAGGTCCTTTGTGTCCTTTGTCTTAGGAGGGGGAGAGAGGGTTCCTGTAAGGGCCATGTTAGGCCCCCCAACAGTGACAGAGTGAGACTCTGCCTAAAAAAAAGGGGGGAGGGGCGGCACCTGTAGCTCAAAAGAGTAAGGTGCCGGCCCCATATGCCGGAGGTGGTTGGTTCAAACCCAGCCCCGGCCAAAAACCACAAAAAAAAATAGGGGGGGGAGAAGGATGCAAACTTGTTTGAACTTTTTAAGATAAAATAAGGAATTTCAGGAAAAATTTGGCTAGTTTTGGGGGCCACTATGAGCCATGCCCTTCATGCCCCAGAAACCTTCTTCCTACTTCTCAGCTATTTGGGGTAAGTGGTTGAGATTCCAGATAGCTCTATTTGAAGCTCTCCTGAGAAGATGAGCTCACTCCCTTACTCCAGGGTTCTCTGCTGTCCCTGAGAGCCCAGCCTCGGGTCTCCTGGTGATTTCTTCCAGACAGCTGCCAGCTTGGAGTTGGAGCTTTTGGGAGAATGGCAGGCCACAGGACCCCTCTGTTTCTTGGTCTGTAGGATGACAGTCACTGCTTGTGACCTGGTCAGACAGACAAAGAAAGAAAGTGGCAATGACCGTTAAGAGTCCCAGTTACAGGCTCGGCGCTTGTGGCTCAACTGGCTAAGGCGCCAACCACATACACCTGAGCTGGCGGGTTCGAATCCAGCTCAGACCCGCCAAACAACAATGATGGCTGCAACCAAAAAATGGCTGGGTGTTGTGGCGAGCGCCTGTAGTCCCAGCTACTTGGGAGGCAGAGGCAAGAGACTTGCTTGAGCCCAGGAATTGGAGGTTGCTGTGAGCTGTGATGCTACAGCACTCTATCCAGGGCGACAGCTTGAGGCTCTGTCTCAAAAAAAAAAAAGAGTCCCAGTTACAAAGGCAGACTCTGGAGCTTGTGTAGTGTGCCTCAGTTTCCCCATTTGGAAAATGGGGGAGAAATACCTTGAAAGTTTGCAATGAGAGACAAATGAAGTAGTGGAACAGGGCCTGTGGGTGATCATGTGGTGGCACCACACCACAGCCGGCCTCCTATCTCCTTCCAGAAGCCCCCACTTCCTCCTCCTGTCCCTGTTACCTGCCTGAGTCGGGGGAAAACCTCAGCTCCTCACTTTTCTCTGAGCACCCCCAGGGTACTGGCCTCACTCTGACCATTCCCAATCTGAGAGACTGCTGAAGCTGGGGTTCCCCAGACCTGCTCCAAGGTGCTCTGTCTCTGGGACAAGTGACCGGTGTAAGGCCTGCTGGCTAGAAAGGGGCAGCTGAGATGAGATATGAACTCAGTTTTTTTTGACTCACTGTGTCACCCTGGTCGCCACCCTGGGTCGAGTTCTGTGGCATCATAGCTCACAGAAACCTTAAACTCCTGGGTTCAAGGGATCCTCTTGCCTCTGCCTCCTGAGTAACTGGGACTACAGGTGTCCACCACAGGACCCAGCTAGTTTCTTTATTTTTAGTAGAGACAGGGTCTCGCTCTAGCTCAGGCTGGTCTGGAACCTGTGAGCTCAGGTACTCCACCTTCCTTGGCCTCCCAGAGTGCTAGGATTATAGGCATAAGCCACCACGCCCCCCTGAGAATTCAGTTTTCTTATCCCTCAGTACAGTGTAAATTTTATACAACCCCTGAGACAGAGCAGCTCCTCTTTATTTGGAAAAAGACTTTGAAATTTTTACAGGCACACTGCTGCTCCTAGGCCTAAGACCATGGCTCCTTACCTCTCCCCAACGCTAACCCTATCCCAAATTCTCCTGGCCCAGGTTGGAGGATGTCAGAATTGGACAACATTCCAGCCACAGGTGAGGTGAGAGCAGAGATGATAACATCCAGCAAGGTAATCAACCTCCGGGATTAAGTAGCACCCCTGAGCTCCCTGCCCTGGGCACGTGCACCCACCAGTGGGACAGACTTAGCTCCCTAGGAGACAGGCCTAAAGAGGCAGCATTGCCTGGTGGTCAGAGCTGAGGGTGTTGGCACGAGACATTCCTGCACTTAAATCCCAGCTCTACAGCTAAGAGACCATCTTCTGGGTGAGTGCCTTAACCGGAAAGTCGGAAGAAAAATACCACTCCCTGTCTGGAGATTTCACAGAAACGAAATCTGTTTCTAACAGCCATAGGCTCAGCTCCTCTTCATGCATGGTCGCATTTAAGTCTCATAAATCCCTGTCCTGTAGGTACTAGTATTACTCCCATTTTACCATGAGGAAACCAAGGGGAAGGAGACTTCCCAAAGTCACACAGCTTTGCAGGGGCCGAACCCCAGTGCTGTCTGACTCAAGTCCCATGCACTTACTCTGCGTCTGACAGGTACACCGTCCTTTTCTCTCCAGGAATGGTTCCCTACCACCACAGCCTGCAGGGTCAGGCTGTGGCTGCAGTCCCCAAATGCTTGACTGCCCTTGCTCTTGCTTGGGTCCAGGGGTGCAGTCTGGGTGGGTAAAGAGCTGGAGACCAGCTGCAACAGCACCTCCTCCAGGAAGTCCCCTGGCTTAACCATCCTGGTCTGTAACAATCTGTAACAAGGTAGGAAGAGGGGTGTAAGCCCTTCCAGGGACCTCCAGGGTGGGGCTGGGATTCTAAGAAAGCTGGACTGCAGCTGCCTCACTTGCTCTGCCCCTTCCAAGGCCCTGGGCAGGGCCTCAGCAACTTTGTATTTAGGATTTTTTAATCTTTTCCTTAAAAGAGTTCCCCCAAATTGTATAAGCCTCAGGGTCCACAAAACCTAGATCTGTCCCAAGAGTGGAGTAGTAGAAAGAGTTCCACCCCTCCTCTTGCTCCTGGCCCACCAGTGTGTCTGGTGTGTGAGGCCCCCACTTTCCCATCTTGCAATGGGGATGCATAAAGCCATGAGGTGAGTTCTGGGCTCATCACTCAAAGCAGCCCAAGCCCACAGAGGGCTTCTGCAGCCTGTACTTGTTCCATCTCCAACAGCCCTGCCAGGAAAATGGGGCTCCTACCCCCACTTTCCAGCAGAGATCACTGAGGCATGGAGGCCTGCCGTCACTTCTCTCTCACTGGTCCAGAGGCTGAGTGAGCAAGCTGGAGCCCTCCCCCCACTGCTCCCTGGGGTCTCTGGCCCCAGATGCCCAGGCCAGGTTGGGGGAAAGAGGGTCTCCAGGTTGACCTCGGCTCTGGAGGAGGTAGGGGTGGGCTGAGGGCAAGGCTGGGGAGGAGGCGGTGTCCCCCCCACTGTCTAGCCGGGGAGGGACCTCGGCCTTATCTGCTCCAGCAGTTTCCGCACCCCCCCCACCCCTGCCGCAGGCCTGGCCCCCACACCCCACCGCCCCCGCCTCCGGAGGGGCTGGACCAGAGCACCCCTCCCCCGCGGCCGCCTGCCCCCAAGGGACATCCCGTGTCCGCTGCAGCCCAGCCAAGCGGAGAGGGGGCCCGGCCCCCCAGGTGGGCAGCGGAAGTGATAAATAACTTGGGGGGCACCATCTCAGTGAGTCGTGCCTGCTCCAGGATGCCCTTCCCCAGCCCAATGGGGTTGGGGGCGCCCCAAAACCAAGCAGCTTCTGCCAAAGATGGGAGAGGGGCTAGGAGGGAAGAGCAGATGGGTCCCTTAAAACTCCAGGGAGGGGGACAGCACCCATAGCTCAGTGGGTAGGGCGCCGGCCACTTACACCTAAGGTGGAAGATTCAAACCTGACCCAGGCCAGCTAAACAGCAATGATAACTGCAACAACAACAACAAAAAGGCGGGGGCTGTGGCAGGTGCCTGTAGTCCCACCTACCTGATAGGCTGAGGCAAGAGAATTGCTTAAGCCCAAGAGTTTGAGGTTGCTGTGAGCTGTGACGCCACAGTACTCTACTGAGAGCAACATAGTGAGACTCTGTCTCAAAAAAAAAGAAAAGAAAAGAAAAATTTCAGGGAGGGTAGAGGCAGTGGGGTCAGTCCAAACAGTCTTCAGGCTTTGGAGGGGTACAAGACCCCCTTCCTCCCCAACACATGCTCCAACCCTGCCGGTGGGCCTCCCTGGTGCAGGTGTTAGAGGAAGAGAGAAGTGCAGACACCTTGGAGAAAGTGAAAAGCAAGCCGCAAACTGGAGACGTCTGCCGTGTGCAGGCACAGAAGGACTCCTGCCAATCCAGAAGAAAAAAACAAATAATGCGACAGGAAAAAAAGACATGGACGGCCATGTTACAGAGGAGGAAACACATGTGTCCAGTGACCATCTAAAGGATGCTCAATCTTGTTGGTGATGAGGGAAATGCAAATCAAGACCACAATGAGATGCTATTTTACACCATTTGAAGGGCAAAAATGAACAGAAGAGGTGGAGGCAAGACTTCCAGCGTGTGGCTAGTAACCACCAGGGAGAACAATCTGGCCTTATCTTACGAAGCTGACCGTTGCAGAGGCTGTAACCCAGCAAAAGTTCCCTGAGCAGCAAATCAAAAGAAGCTCTTGGGTGTGCTCCAAGAGACACGGACAGCAATGTTCACAGCTGCACTGTCCCCAATCACAAAACTTGGGAAATAACCTGACTGCCCATCGACAAGAGAAAGGATAAATAAATTACAGTAGATTGATTCACCCAGTGGCACATCAGTCAGCAGTGCAAGCAAAGGGCCTGCAGTTTCTCACATTATCATAAAGGAATTTTAGTACCGTGGTGTTCAGTGAAAAAGCCAGACCCAGAAGACAAGTACGTTCAGCCCTCAGTATCAGTGGGGTCTGTATCCAAGGATCTAAGAAACCACAGATTGAAAATATTTGGGGGAGGCCAGCACAGTGCCTCACACCTGTAATCCTAGCACTCTGGGAGGCCAACGTGGGTGGATCTCCTGAGCTCAGGAGTTCAAGACCAGCCTGAGCCAAAGCGAGATGCAGTCTCAACTAAACGAATTAGAAAATTAGCTGGGCATTGTGGGCACCTGTAGTCCCAGCTACTCTGAAGGCTGAGGCAAGAGGATCCCTTAAACCCAGGAGTTTGAGGTTGCTGTGAGTTATGACACCATGGCACTCTACCCAGGGCAACAGAGTAAGACTCTGTCAAAATGGATGGTTGTGTCTGTACTACACATGTACAGAATTTTTCTTGGTTTTGAACAATACAGTATAGCAACTACTTTCTTAGCATTTTACATTGTATTAGGTAATGTAAATTATCTAGAGAAGATTTTAAGTATATAGGAGGATGTGCATGGATTATATGCTAATAACTATGCCATTTTATATAAGAGACTTGAACATCCATGGATTTTGGTATTTTCAGGGTGTCTGGGACCCAATCCCCCTGCAAATACCAAGGGACAGCTGCACTTATCCTTCTTATTTATTTATTTATTTATTTATTTTTTGAAATATAGTCTTTTGTTGCCCTCGGTAGAGTGCCGTAGCATCACAGTTCACAGCAATCTCAAACTCTTGGGCTTAAGTGATTCTCTTGCCTCAGCCTCCCAAGTACCTGGGACTACAAGCACCCATCACAACACTCGGCTATTTTTTGTTGTTGTTGTTGTTGTTATTGTTGTTTAGCAGGCCCAGGTCGGGCTTGAACCTGGCAGACCCAGTGTACGTGGCTGGCGCTCTAACCACTGACCCACGAGTGCTAAGTCTACACTAAGCCTTCTTGTGAAGTTCAAAACCAAGCCAAACCATGCCTTAACTAACAACAATGTTGGTTCATTCCTGCTAATACTTGTGTTATTAGAAGATGATACAAATACCCATCTAAGGTGGCGCCTGTGGCTCAGTGAGTGGGGTGCCAGCCCCATGTACTGAGGGTGGTGGGTTCAAACCCGGCCCCGGCCAAACTGCAACAAAAAAATAGCCTGGAATTATGGCGGGCGCCTGTAGTCCCAGCTACTCAGGAGGCTGAGGCAAGAGAAGTGCCTACGCCCAAAAACTAGAGGTTGCTGTGAGCTGTGATGCCACGGGGCACTCTATCGAGGATGACAAAATGAGACTCTGTCTCCAAAAAAAAAAAAACCAAACAATTACCTACCTAAAAGATTCAAGAATACATACAGAGGGCGGCACCTGTAGCTTGGTGGTGGGTAGGGCACTGGTCACATACACTGGGGCTGACGAGTTTGAACTCGGCCCAGGCCAGTTAAAACAACAATGACAACTGCAAAAAAAAAAAAGAAAGAAAGAAAAGAAAAAGTAGCTGGGCATTGTGGCAGGCACCTGTAGTCCCAGCTACTTGAGAGGCTAAGGCAAGAGAATCGCTTAAGCCCAAGAGTTGGAGGTTGCTGTGAGTGTGATGCCAGGGCAACAGCTTGACACTCTGTCTCAAAAAAAAAAAAAAAAAAAAATATATATATATATATATATAGGCTCAGCACCTGTGGCTCAAGCAGCTAAGGCGCCAGCCACATACACCTGAGCAGGTGGGTTCAAATCCAGCCAGGGGCCCACCAAACAATGACAGCTGCAACCAAAATATAGCCAGGCATTGTGGCGGGTGCCTGTAATCCCAGATACTTGGGAGGTGGAGGCAGGAGAATTGCTTGAGCCCAGGAGTTGGAGGTTGCTGTGAGCTGTAATGCCACGGCACTCTACCCAGCGTTATAGCTTGAGGCTCTGTCTCAAAAAAAAAAAAAAGTATATATAGAGAGAAATTATTAGAACCTGGAAAAGTTAGTTGGTTTGTAAGGTATAGAAGGAATACATATAAATAAATTGCCTTCCTATAAACTATGCATAAGTCATTCAAAATGTAACGGGAAATATCTTACTAAAAAAATCCACAAAAATGTAAAATACCAAGTAAGCTTGTTAACAATTATGGAGAACCTAGATAAGAACCATTGTAAAATTCACTAAATATGAAAGTGTCAGGGTTTAGGCCCATGTCTGCATCCTCAGTTCTTGGTGTGCTTTTGGCTGAAGAATGACCAGACAGGAAAGTGTTAAATAAAGTTTACTGAGAAAGAGAAAGAAGGCCGGGTGTGGTGGTTCACACCTGTAATTCTAGCACTCTGGGAGGCTGAGGTAGGTGGATCGTTTGAGCTCAGGTGTTCAAGACCAGCCTGAGCAGGGCCAAGACACCATCTTTACTAAAAATAGAAAAACTAGTCAGGCATTGTGATGGGCACCAATAGTGCCAACTACTCAGGAGGCTGAGACAAGAGGATCACTTGATCCCAAGAGTTTGAGGTTGTTGTGAGCTGTAACGCCATGGCACTCTACCCAGGGCAGCAGAGTGAGACTTTGTCTAAAAAAATAGGTCAAATCAAATAGGGTATTGTCTGGGTGTACACAGATATGACTATGTGAGAAAAATATTTTTCTGAAAAAAGCAGGCTGACTGGGCACAGTGGCTCATGCCTCTAATCCTAGCAGGCTTGGAGGCCAAGGAAGGTGGATTGCTTGAGCTCAGGAGTTTAAGACCAGCCTAAAGGGCGGTGCCTGTGGCTCAGTGAGTAGGGCCCTGGCCCCATATGCTGGAGGTGGTGGGTTCAAACCCAGCCCCAGCCAAAAACTGCAAAAAAAAAAAAAAAAAAAAAAAAAGACCAGCCTAAGTAAGAGCAAGACCCTGTCTCTACTAAGAAAATGAAAAAACTGAGGCAAGAGGATCACTTGAGCCCAAGAGTTGAGGTTGCTATGAGCTATAAAACCACAGGACTCTTGGCTCGGCACCTGTGGCTCAACGGGCTAGGGTGTGCCAGCCATGTACACCTGAGCTGGCGGGTTCGAATCCAGCCCCAGGGCCCACCAAACAACAATGACGGCTGCAACCAAAAAATAGCCGGGCGTTGTGGCAGGCGCCTGTAGTCCCAGCTATTTGGGAGGCGGAGGCAGGAGACTCGCTTAAGTCCAGGAATTGGAGGTTGCTGTGAGCTGTGATACCACAGCACTCTATCCAGGGTGACAGCTTGAGGCTCTGTCTCAAAAACAAAAACAAACAAACAAACAAAAAAAACCACCCCACTCTACTGACACCACAGCACTCTACTGAGACTTGGTCTCAAAAAAAAAAAAAAAAGAAAGAAAGAAAAGAAAAGAAATGTAATGAAAGAGGGTCCTGCAAGAGCCAAGATGACAGTGTATCATGCACAAGGATTTAACCCCAATTTGCATACCTGAGAAAGAAGAAAGGGAGAAGGAGAAAATAAATTGCTTTGGACAGACTTTTATGCAGTGTGTGGGCAAAAGCTTGTCCTTCTTTCTAGGAGTCACATCCAATAGGGGAAGAGGCCTGGGTACACAGGGAATAGGGCCAAGGGCCCTGAAGACACAGTGACACCGAGGGCCTGGACAAATTGAGAAGGCTGCTGGGAGGAAGAGGCCTTGTAAACGGGCTGGATTTCAGAGGACAGATGGTGAAAGGGGAAAGACATCCCAAGCCTGCCAAGGGTTAGGTGAGGGTTACGATGCTTGGCTTGGCAGAGAGGCTGGACAGAAAATTGTGGTGCTCACTGTACACAACAGTTACAGAGTGGTAGAGGAAGAGAAGGGAGACGCTGTGGAGTCACAGGGTATTGTCTGTCCAGGGCTCAGGATTCAAAGGAGAAAGCACCCCAGGAACTCACAAGGGATCTAAAGCTGCTCTGGAAAGAACTACTTGAGAGAGGGTTAGGGTCAGGGTTCCAGAGGGGCAGGTCCCCTTTGGAGAGGCACAGCCTGTGGCCCTGGGTGAGTACCTCCAGAGTGCAGAGAAGGTTGTCAGAGCATTGGTCAATGCCAGGCCAGGCTTGCAGGGGGCAGTCTCACCTCCCGGGTTTAGAGGGCTGAGTTCTAGTTGTGCCCTGAGTCCCTCAGTGAAGGTATGAGACACAGGAAAAAGGGGTTAAAGCCAGATCCTGGGTGTCACAGTGAAGTCAGAGAAACAGATCTGCAGCTCCAGATCCCAGACTCCTCCAGGCCACTAGGAGCCAAGCAGTTTCCAGGCCCACCTTGCCCTATTGAGGTTTGTCTGTCCCTGAGGCCTCCAAACCAACTGACAAATGTGTTAGAAAACATTCATCTGTGCTGAGCCAGAAGAGAGAGGGCAGCTCCCACTCTGTGCCTGTATTTATCTGTTCTTTCCATCTCTGTAACATTTTCTTTACACATATATATCCATACAAATACCCATGTACATAGTGTTAATATCAGACTCTATATAAAACTTCTCATATGTCAGGCATAGTTCTAAGTGCTTTGTGTGCATTTATTCATCCAGTCTTCACAAAAACAACCCGATACAAGCTGGGAGTAGTTGCTCACATTTGTAATTGTGAGGTGAGAGAATCACTTGAGGCTGGAAGTTTGAAACCAGTTTAGGCAAAATAGTGAGACCCTGTCTCTACAAAAAAAGGTGTTAAATTAAAAATAAAAACATGTACCACAACACCTAATTTTTGCTTTTTAAAAAATTTTTTTTTTTTTTTTGCAGTTTTGGCCAGGGCTGGGTTTGAACCCGCCACCTCTGGCATAAGGGGGCAGTGCCCTACTCCTTTGAGCCACAGGCGCTGCCCCTTTTTTAAATTTTTAATTTTATTACTTTTTTGTTTTTGAGACAAAGTCTCACTCTGTCACTTTGGGTAGAGAGCTGTGGCATCATAGCTCACAGCAACCTCAGACTCTTGGGCTCAAGTGATTCTCTTGCCTCAGCCTCCCGAGAAGCTGGGACTACCACCGCCCCCACTCCCCCGCCCAACACCTATTTTTAGAGATGGAGTCTCCCTCTTGCTCAAGGTGGTTTTGAGCTCCTGAGCTCAGGCAATCCTACCCACCTCAGCCCCAGAGTGCTATGAATACAGGCAGGAGCCACCACACCCAGCCCCAACACCTAATTTTTTTTTTTGTAGAGACAGAGTCTCACTTTTTTGCCCTTGGTAGAGTGCTGTGGCGTCACATAGCTCACAGCAAACTCCAACTCCTGGGCTTAGGCAATTCTTTTGCCTCAGCCTCCCAGGTAGCTGGGACTACAGGAGCCTGCCATAACGCCCAGCTATTTTTCTGTTTTTGCAGTTTGGCGGAGGCCGGGTTTGAACCCACCACCTTTGGTATATGGGGCCAGTGCCCCACTCGATGAGCCACAGGCGCCGCCCTGTGAAGTTTTTTTTTTTTTTGCCATTATTTTAAAATAGAGGACCACAGGGCGGCACCTGTGGCTCAAAGGAGTAGGGTGCCAGCCCCATATGCTGGAGGTGGTGGGTTCAAACACAGCCCTGGCCAAAAAATTAATAATAATAATAAAATAAAAATAAAATAGAGGATCATATTTAATAAACATATCTGCATCTTTTCTCTCATGTACCTGAAGTCCCTGACAGATCTAATTCAGTGTTTTAAACAGCCACAATAGGTCCTCCCCCTGTCTGTTTTCACATGGGACTCCACAGTCATGGGTCCCTCTAGCTCTCCACTCTGCTTGTTTCTTTACTCCATTAGGGCATCTGATGTTGGGCATTCCAGGCCAAGGGGGAGGAAAGGGTCTTGGCCACCTCCTTGCTGAGTGGCCGGAGCGCTCATCTCCCAGAGGCAGGAATGCTGACTATGTTATTGTGAAATCATTTGCATATTGTGAAGTGCTTTGCATATGATGGGGTGATTTGCATACAGGGAGGGGGGCATTTAAGAGGTCCCAGGGCAGCATCCCTAAATATTTTCCTTTGCAAAGAAAGTAATCTATTTACCAAGGGCTTCTGTTCCAGAAGTCAGGAGACAAGATGTTCTGCCCAATCTATGGGCCTGGTGTAGTGAGGTAGACAGAAAGCTTTAAGAGGACAAGCTGGAAGGAGTTGGGGGTCTTGGAAAGGGCAGACATTGGAGGATGAGGCAGGACAGGCACCATATGCGGCAGGTGAGAACTAAGTGTGCCCTCAGAGCCCCCAATAAAGTGGTGCAGAACGAATAGAGGAAGCAGTCATGGGAGGCTGATGGGGGGGGGGTCAGAGAGTCAGAGATCCCCTCCCCTTGGTCACAATCTCTGCCCAGGAGTACCCACATGCCCCTTCCTGAATTTTCTCCTGTCCTGGCTGATTCCCAGAGAAGGATACAGGAAGACCCAGGTTTGGATCCTAGCTCTGCTATCTGTGCCATTGTGTGACCGGGGCTAACAGTACCTTCCTCAATGGGATAAAACGAGAATTCAGTGAGATGATGCAAGTAGAGTGAATTGCATACAGTAGGTATTCAGTCAATTGCTGTCTCAGACTAAGAAGAAGTCAGGTCTAGCCACTCTAGGTGAGGGAAACACTGAGTCTTCATCCTCCCACCCCAGGTTTGGAGTTCTGAACAGCAAGGTCCAGTCACCATGCATTGGAGCCCAAAGGGTTACAAGTCCTGGAGACAGTGGCCTGAGGTTCCCAGTGAAAAACCAAAGCATAAAAATAATTCGATGAGTAAGAATAAAATTCCCTCTTCTGAGGTTCCCGGGGCCAGGCCCCTCCCTGCGGCAGGCACTTCCCCTTTCCCTTGTTCATGGAGGAGCCGGGGCGACTGACTCAGAGCAGGAGCGTCACAGCCAGACTTCCAGCCCGGTCCGGGGCAGCGCGGTCTGGCAGTCGAGCGCGCCCCCGTGCGGCCACGGACGGTACTGCATCCCTCGTAGGAGAGCAGCGGCCAGACCCGCAAAGCCAGCCGCCCGGACGATCGTGATTCCCACACAGCCACCGCCACCGCCTCCGCCCCGCCCAGCCTGGCTGAACGCTGGGCCTGGGGGCTCCCACTTCCGCCCGACTCTCCTCTCCGCCCCGCGGCCCGCGCCCAGCGGAAGTGCGCTCTCCGCCCGGGTCCCCCTCGGCCGCAAGGCGGAAGCGCCCCCCAGTACTGCTCCCCCCCCGGCTCCGTGGCGCGCGGCATATCGGGTTCCGGACAAGCCCCGTGTGACGTGGCTGCGCGCGGGGGGCGGCTCCGGGCCGGGGGCTGGGCAGCCGGGCGGGGCAGAGTCGGGGCGGGGCGCGGCACCGCAGCTGGATGGCCGGGGCCGCCCGGAGCGCCGCCGCCGCCGCCGCACGGTGAGTGACCGTCAGACCCTCAAGACCTGCGCCCCGGGCGGGACGGACCTGGATGATCCCCGGCTCTGCCCGGCTGGTCCTCTGGGTGTTCCAGAGCCCGGGAGTTGAACTTGCCTGCCTTGGGCTCCCCTCCCCTGTTTGTCCCCACGCTCCCCTCCTATCTCGTCCCCCTCTGCGTCCATGTCCCCTCCCACGCCTCACTCTGGCTCTCTCACTCTAGATTCTTCCTCTCTCTTGCTTTCTCCTTTTCCACTCCTCTCAGACTTTCTTCGTCCACCCTTTCCATCACCAAAGCCTGTGGCTCCCTCGTCTCTGTGCGGCCACCCGGCCTCCAGGGCCAGGTCCCTCCCTTCTCTACTAGCAGATGGGGAAACCGAGGCAGGGACATCATCAGCTCAAGGTCACAGCCAGCGAGATAGGGCAGACCACATTGAAACCTCATGCCCGAGTTTCCAGGTTGAACTTCTCACTTGGTTGACTCATGTCCACATCCTGTGATCTGCCGGCTGGGCACATTCCTGCTGCCAGTGCCCCAAGCCTTCCCAACATGAAGATGACCTCTCTGTGCCTCCTCTGTTCCAGGCACGTTCACTTGTTCAAGTTCATCTCTTCCTCACAGCTGTGTGAGGGAGGCACAGCTTAGCCCCATGGGGCAGATGAGGGCACTCAGGCATAGACAGGGGGCTTTAGGGACTTGCCCACAGCCAAGCCACTGGAAGTGCAGAGCACAAAGTTAACTGCAGTCTCCACAGCCTATGTTCTGTGCATCTGAGAGGCGTCTTCTGGCTAGAGGATCCTTTCTCATCTACTGTCCTGGGTGCCCCAGGAACACTGGGTTATGCGTTAGGAAGAAACCTGATGGACCCTTCCTAGCTCAGTTGCTCAGGTCCCCACCTGTGCCTCCGAATGCCACCCCATCAACCTAGACAGTGCCTCCTCAGTCCCTGGGTATCCTTTTTGGGGCACATCCTGATGGCAAAGCCTTCCCTGGCAGCCATGGACACTGGCCTACTGGTGGCTGAGGAGAGGCCAGCCAGCAGCCTCACCCTGTCATTAGGAAAAGTTTAGCCTCAGGCAGACATGCTGACACACAGTCTGCAACTGGCTCAGAAGGAAAAAATGTGTGGTCCTTGGGAGTAGGAGCTTGGATGAGTGAGCCCCTTTCCTGTGTGCCCACCATTTGGATCTTTGGGTGTCCTGGCAAGGTCAGAAGGAGAGTGGAGGCCATGGCCACTTGGAGGGAGGGAGAGAGGTGCCACGTTTCCTAAGCAGGTGTGCAGCCAATGGTGGCAGCTCACGTAAGTGGCCTTTGTGTTTTGCAGTACGTGGCATGCCTGGATGTCCCTGCCCTGGCTGTGGCATGGCGGGCCAAAGGCTCTTCTTCCTCACTGCCCTTGCCCTAGAGCTTCTGGGAATGGCTGGGGGTTCCCAGCCAGCCCTCCGGAGCCGGGGGGCTGCGGCAGCCTGTCGCCTGGACAACAAGGAAAGCGATTCCTGGGGGGCCCTGCTGAGTGGGGAGAGGTTGGACACCTGGATCTGTTCCCTCCTTGGCTCACTCATGGTGGGGCTCAGTGGGGTCTTCCCCTTGCTCATCATTCCCCTGGAGATGGGCACCATGCTGCGCTCAGAAGGTGAGTGACCCTCCAGTGGTGCCCAGAGGCAGCTGGCAGTGTGAGAAACATGCTACTGCTCTTCTGGGAGACCCCAGGTCTCACATATTGGGCCACAGTCTGTCCAACAGGGAGGGTGCAGATAGAACAGAATTTCTTGCCTTGTTCCTGTGGGGCCAGAGTGCGTATGCTCATTGTTCATTCATCTGTGCATTCGTTTATTCTTTCGGTCAGCAGGCATTCAACTAAGAAGCAGTATAGATGGTGGTTGGAAATATGATCCCTCCAGTGTTCACGTGCTGGCTCTGCCACTTACCAGCTGAGTAGCACTGGGCAAATTCACTGCTTCTATCTCCCAACCTTAACCTGGGAGTGATAATAGTATCTACCTCACAGATGCCCTTGTGGAGCCTAAATGCACTGACACACTTAAGGCACTTGGGAGTGTGCTAGGCAGGGAAAGAGCTAGGTGTTGGCAGCAGTGAGCAGAGCGCTGCCTTCAATGTCTGAGCAGAGTGGAAAAGTTCTCCAGCCACAGCAGATGGGTCAGCCTTCCCCGGGAATCCACAGGAGGCTAGTGGAAGGGAGGAGGGGATCTGGGAGACCAGGCCCAGACATGGGTGGGAGGCTTTTTCTCCACTGCCCTTTTGTGCCATGGACACATACTACCTGCTCACAAGTAATATGTTGTAATCAAAAATGCAAAAGGTCATACAGGGAGCTTCTAAAAATGCAGGTGCCTGGGCCCAAGAGTATGACTTAGTACATCTGGACCAGGGCCCTAGGAATCTGTTAGAAATGAGCACCCTAGGGGCTGGGCTCAGTGACTCACACCTATAATCCTAGCACTCTGGGAGGCTGAGGCGGGAAGATCATTTGAGCTCAGGAGTTTGAGACCAGCCTGAGCAAGAGTGAGACCCTTGTTTCTAATAAAAATAGAAAAAAAGTTAGCCAGGTGTTGTGGCAGGTGCCTGTAGTCCCAGCTACTGGGGAGGCTGAGGCAAGAGGATTGCTTGAGCCCAAGAGTTTGAGGTTGCTTTGAGCTATGATGCCACAGCACTCTACCCAGGGCAGCAGAGTGAGACTCTATCTAAAAAAAAAAAAAATGGAAAGATAAAGAAATGAGCACCCAGAGGCTTGTGCTGCTTGCCAGGCTCAGGAACCATACTACAAGCAAATGATTACCAAACACCCCTGCTTCAGGCACTAGGCTGACACCATAGCTACAAATAGAGCCCTCATCAGGCCCCACTGTCAGGCCTGTGCCTCAGCTCATCCTCTCCTCAGAGCAGCTCTTTCAGGTCAGTGTAGGGAGCAGTTAGGTCATTAGTTCAATTTTACAAGAGGGGAGACACAGTGGAGAGGTTCTTTGATCTGGTAAAGTCATACAACCTGGAATTAGCATCTTCCCCTAGGATCCTGCCCCACACCTAGTTACCTCTGCCCTCTAGGCCTCAGTTTCTCTATCAAACCAAGGAGTTGGACTCTCACAAAGCATTTGCAACTCCAGATACTGCAAGTCTGTGAAAGTTCCCAAATCTCTGCCACTTTTGTAAGAGTGCCAGTGGCTGAGAAGAGAAAAATTCCCATTTAATGAACATTTGCTACGTACATGTCTTGTCATCTAATTCCCACAAGCAATTTGCAAATGAGAAAACCTATGCCCAAGGTCACTAAACTAGCAGGTTGGAGAGCTGGGACCTGCCCAGCTCGTAAGCCCAGTTTCTTACCATGATGTAGAAGTAGATTTGAGCCACTGAGCAGATATGGCATATTCCTGTTGAGCATCCAGCCCCATCTATCTTCCAAGAGGCTCACAGTCTGGCTGAGACAACAGAAAGAGTCAGCAAGCTGAGTGGGACGGAGGCCAGGCCAGGCTCCAGTGGGGCAGCCTCTGGAGCTCACACCTCTGCTTTGTAGCTGGGTCCCAGCGCCTGAAGCAGCTGCTCAGCTTTGCCTTAGGAGGACTCTTGGGCAATGTGTTCCTGCACCTGCTCCCTGAGGCCTGGGCCTACACATGCAGCGCCAGCCCTGGTGAGTGAGGCCACAGGCCAAGGGTGAGAGGGCAAGAGTAGGGAGCTGGTACCAATGCCCACGGCTGTTCTGAGCCCTGCCAGCCCTGCTAAGATGACTGGGAGAGGGCTTCTGAGTGTCCAGGCTGTCCTAGCCCCCTGTCCTTGCCAAATGGCCCCCTGTTATGGCCTTGGCTTGGCCTGGCCTGTCAGTGCTGCCCCCTGCAGGTGGCGAGGGGCAGAGCCTGCAGCAGCAGCAGCAACTGGGGCTGTGGGTCATTGCTGGCATCCTGACCTTCCTGGCATTGGAGAAGATGTTCCTGGACAGCAAGGAGAGGGAAGGGACCAACCAGGTGAGCCCCAGACCCCAGGGCCTGGAGATGTTAGTCTCCATTCTGTGGTAATGCCCAGGACCTGGAAGCCCAGTTTCTGAGTCGAGTCCTGAAAAGAGATATCTCCTGGCTCTCTTTCCTGGGAGCTATGGGAGGCTGGGCCATCTTTGGGAGTATCTGGGGGGTGACAGTATCAGCCCCTGCTGTGGTTTATTCTGGTAGACTGATGACGATGGCAGCGGGAGTGGGTGGGTGTTGAGTTTGGGGACACCCAGCTAATCAGGCAGCAAAGTCTAGCCAGATCGAAGAGGTGTTCCCGTCTATTTCTTCATCTCTCACTCTTCTTCCATGTCTACCCTGGTCCAGTTGAGGGGGCATCTAATGTCACTTTTCCCTCCTTCTGGCCCTAGGCCCCCTCCAAAGACCCCACTACTGCTGCTCCCACACTCAATGGAGGCCGCTGTCTGACCCAGCCAGTTGCAGAGCCTGGCCTCAGTGCAGTGGTCCGGAGCATCAAAGTGAGTGGCTGGCTCAGGCATCCCACCCTGGGATCCCATCCCACCACCCCGCCACACAACCTCAAGCAGCTTGTCTAGCTCAGCCCTACCTGCCTGGCTCAGCCTGGCTCTCTCCCCTCCCTAGGTCAGCGGCTATCTCAACCTGTTGGCCAACACCATTGACAACTTCACTCATGGGCTGGCTGTGGCTGCCAGCTTCCTTGTGAGCAAGAAGGTGAGAAGGGGTTGGGTGGGTGGGTTCAGGCAGTTCTGGTGGCGCCTGTGTTGACCATTTGGTTCTACCTACTTCTTGCTCCCTCCATTACCAGCGTTTTCACCTAAGCACTGCTCCCCTCACCCCCTGTCCTACTTGCTACTGTCCTGAACACTGCCAGAGCCTCCTCACTGGTCTCCCTATACCTCCTTTTTTCTCTAGCCACTGGTCTGTTCTTGTTTTCAACACTCCTTATAGGAATGCCTCTGTCAAACTGCTAGACTAGGCCCCTGCCTGCTGCTTCCCTCACCTCCCTCTGCCCTCTGTGCCCGGGCCCAGTGCTCTGCCTACTCTTCAGCCGGCCAGTCTTTCCCTTCTCACAGTTGCCTCTGCCTGGAATGTTCTTCCACCCACTCTTTGAACAGGAATGGCTGATTGCTTATCCTTCAGGTCTTGACATAAATGCACTTCCTCAGAGAGGCCTCTGCTAAACTCATCTAAATTAGCTCCCTGCTATTCCTGCTCCAAGACACCCAGTCCTTCTTTCCTTCACAGCACCTATTGCTGTGTGAGCACAGGGTTCTGAGTGTTTGCTTAGTCCTATCTCTTCCCTGTAGACAGTTACTTTCATGAAGGCAGGTGCCTGGCCCCATTAAGTGTTTGCTGTATATCCAGTAGCCAGCACACTGTCCAGACCAGAGCCAATCAGAGCAGAATAAATCTTTATAGAATGAGTGGGCAAGTGGGCTACCCACTTTGTCAAAGGCAAAGAAGCCTTTGACACAGACCCCACAGACTCAGGCTCCCCTCCCTGCAGATTGGGTTCTTGACGACCATGGCCATTCTCCTGCATGAGATCCCCCATGAGGTGAGTGCTCGGAGCGTGACCTTAAGGGGCCCAGAACCAAAGGGATCCCTGGTCAGTATGGGTTTGGTGTGTAGGGGGGGCTTTAGGGTGGGCCTGCGTGGCAGTGGCAGACTGGAGGCTGGGCTATGGGGCCTGGAGCTCTTCACCCCATAGGCTACAACCACCATCTCTGCCATGTTCCTTTCTCCTCTGGATGGGGTCCCAAGGGTGAGGCAAGGCAGGGGGCTCAATGTATGTGTGCCTGAAGTGCCCTGGGGATCTGGGCCAGCCAGGATGCAGAGCGAACATCTGGACCTCTTCTTAGGTGGGTGATTTTGCCATCCTGCTCCGCGCTGGCTTTGACCGATGGAGCGCAGCCAAGCTGCAACTCTCGACAGCACTGGGGGGCTTGCTGGGCGCCTGCTTTGCCATCTGTACACAGTCCCCCAAGGGAGTAGGTACGGGCATGGTGGGTGGTGGCAGCAGGTGGTGGTCAGCAGTAGAGTACTGGTCAAATGGGGTGTCTGCTCTACTGCTGGTATCCAGGCCAGGGTCTGACCTGGTCTCCCCTGTGGTGGAACATACACACGGTCCCCTGGGTTCCAAGCCAGTTGGGCATTCTCCTCTCACCACAGAAGAGACAGTGGCCTGGATCCTGCCCTTCACCTCTGGTGGCTTTCTCTATATTGCCCTGGTGAACGTGCTGCCTGACCTCTTGGAGGAAGATGACCCATGGTGAGTGACATACTGGGACTGCCACTCATAGGGCCCCTAAGCTTCTGGCTGCTGCCCACTCCCCGAGCCAGTGCTGCCCCCATGAGCCTGGACCCTCTCCCCACAGGCGCTCCCTGCAGCAAGTGCTTCTGCTCTGCACCGGCATCATGGTGATGGTGCTGTTCTCGCTCTTCGTGGAATAACCATCCGTGATGCCCCCACCCCCTGCATAGCAACAAGAGACTCAGATTCATTCTGTGACCGTGTATGTGAGAGGCTGAGAGGGCAGGTACCTGTGAGAACGGGCCTCCAACCAGACAGGAGGGAGGGTGTGTGTGTGTGTTCCTAGGCCTGCACCTGTGGCCAGAGGTCTGTGTACGAGACCGACACTGTGATCCCCGGGGCCTGCTCCATTCAGGCTGTGGCCATCTTGCCACCCTGTTGTCTTGCACCCCCCAGAGGTGCAAGATGAGCAGTGAGGAATAGCAGCACTGGTCCCAAGCAGAGGCCTCATCCTATGGGGACCCCAGAAGGAGTGAGAACAGCCCAAGGAGCCCAGGGCTGCAGGGGACTCCCTACCTGTCCTGTCTCCTGCTTCCTGCACCCCCAGCCTCCAGCCTGAGGGAGGACATCTCTCTGCTCATGCACCCAGGCCCCAGACAGCCTAAGGGGTGGGGTGGTTTCTCTCTGCTGTGCCCTGTTCCCGGCCCTTCCTTCGACACCTCAAAGCCAAAGAAAGGAAAGGCAGGTGCTCATGTAGCCTCCCAGCCTCACCTAGCACTGACACCCCAGCACTGAGCTGGGAGATGCTTTCTAAGACCTTTTCCTCAGGGCTGCCTGCCGGGGCCAGCTCCTGTTTGGCAGTACTGGCAACTCTTGCCACCTCCAGCTGCCAAACAGCAGCCTGCAGGGCAGCGACAGCCCCAGGCCAGAGGCCTCCCAGTCCAGCTCAGGGATGCTCCTGCCAGCACAGGGGCTGGGCAAAGATTCTGCGGGCCTTTCCCTGCTTGGGCCCCTTTCCCTTCCCACTGGGGTTGGAGAAAGGCGGGCAGTGAGGGCTCTATGTTGTCAGCGCTCAGGAATGTGCTCTCAGAGAATTCTGAAGCCATAATCCCCAGCTGTTTCCCTTGGCTGATGCCCAGATACTCAGCTGGCCCGCTCCACAGCCAGGCTCCAGCCCTGCCCTTGACCATGTTTTGAGAAGTGGCTATCGAGAGGGTCTGAATGGTTTTATAGCAGTTTTGCTGTGATTCCACTTGTATTTGTAAATACTTATTCTATAGGTAAAATACAAATAAATGTTATCCATAAACTGGCTGCTTCTGTTCTATACACCAGATTCCATGGCCAAGCAGGGCTTTCCTAAGTGCCCTGGCCAGGTCCTCATCTCTACTGTTACCCTTGCAGTCCATCTGGACCTTTCGAGTCTTCCTGGCTTGTTAACTTGTCCCAATTATGGCTGAGCATTTAACATAAGCCTGGCCATATGCCATTTAAGCCCTATCACCATCCTCAAGGATGTTGTCCTTTTGTTTCTTTCCTTTTCTTTTCTTCTCTCTTTTTTTTTTTCTCCTGAGTCAGTATCTTGCTCTGTCATCCAAGCTGGAATGCAGTGGCACAATCATAGCTCACTGCAGCCTCAAACTCCTAGGCCTAAGCCATCCTTCCACTTCAGTCTCCCAAGTAAATGGAATTACAGGCATACACCATCCCACCGGGCTAATTCTCCTATTTTGTAGAAATGGGGTCCATGTTGCTGAGGGTTGTCTCAAACTTCTGACCTTTAGCAATCGTCTTGCCTCAGCCTCCCAAAGTGCTGAGGTTACTGGTATGAGCTACCATACCCAAGCTTTATTTTGTAGACCAACAAGCCAGAGGATAAGTGTGGTGGCTCATGCCTATAATCCCAGCACTTGGAAGGCTGAGGTGGGTGAATTACCCTGAGCTCACAGGTTTGAGACCAACCTGAGCAAGAGCGAGACCCTGTCTCTAAAAATAGCCAGGCAGGCTCAGCGCCTGTGGCTCAACAGGCTAAGGCGCCAGCCACGTACACCTGAGCTGCCGGGTTTGAATCCAGCCCCCAGGCCAGCCAAACAACAATGACAGATACAACCAAACAATGGCCGGGCATTGTGGTGGGCGCCTGTAGTCCCAGCTACTTGGGAGGCAGAGACAAGAGACTTGCTTGAGCCCAGGAATTGGAGATTGCTGTGAGCTGTGAGCTTGAGGCTCTGTCTCAAAAAAAAAAAAAAAAAAAAGTAAAAATAGCTAGGCATTGTGGCAGGTGCCTTTAGTTCCTGCTACTCGGGAGGCTGAGGCAAGAGAATTGAGCCCAAGAGTTTGAGGTTGCTATTGAGCTATGATGCCATAGCACTCTACTGAGAGCAATAAAATTAGACTCTTCTTTTTTTTTTTTTTTTTTTGCAGTTTTTGGCCGGGGCTGGGTTTGAACCCTCAACCTCTGGCATATGGGGCCAGCACCTGAGCCACAGGTGCCACCCAAGACTCTGTCTTAAAAAAAAAAAAAAAAGGTGGCACCTGTGGCTCAAAGGTGTAGGGTGCCAGCCCCGTTTGCCAGAGATGGTGGGTTCAAACCCAGCCCTAGCCAAAAACTGCAAAAAAAAAAAAGCCAGGGCTTTTCCTCTGCCTGCTTCCCCTTGTTATTATTATTATTTTTGAGTCTCACTTTGCCACCCTCAGTAGAGTGCTGTAGTATCATAGCTCACAGCGACCTCAACTCTGGGCTCAAGCAATTCTCTTGCCTCAGCCTCCCAGTAGCTGGGATTACAGGTGCCCACCACACCGCTTGGATATTTTTAGAAATGGGATCTTGGGGCGGCACCTGTGGCTCATCGAGTAGGGCACCGGCCCCATACCGAAGGTGGCGGGTTCAAACCCAGCCTCGGCCAAACTGCAAAAACAGAAAAATAGCTGAGTGTTGTGGCAGGCACCTATAGTCCAAGCTACTTGGGAGGCGGAGGCAAGAGAATCGCCTAAGCCCAGGAGTTGGAGGTTGCTATGAGCTGTGTGACGCCATGGCATTCCACAGAGGGCGATAAAGTGAGACTCTGTCTCTACAAAAAAAAAGAAATGGGGTCTCGCTTCTGCTGAGGCAGGTCTCGAACCTGTGAGCTTAGGGCAGTCCACCTGCCTCAGCCTCCCAGAGTGCTACAATTACAGGCGTGAGCTACACCTGGCCTGCCCCCCTTAATTTAATGAAAGAAGGGGCTCCATCCATAGAGTTATGTCCAGTTTTGGCCTTTTATATTCATTAAAAAAGAGAAAGGAGGCTGGGTGCAGTGGCTCATGGGAGTGACTCTGGGAGGCTGAGGCGGGTGGATCGCCTGAGCTCATGAGTTTGAGACCAGCCTAAGCAAAAGTAAGACCGCCATGTCTACTAAAAAAAGAAAAACTGAGGCAAGAGGATCGCTTGGAGGTTGCTGTGAGCTATGACACCATGGCACTCTACCCAGGGAATAGCTTGAGACTCCGTCTCAACAAAAAAAAAAAAAAAAAAGAAAGAAAAACTAACCAGGTATAGTGGCACATGCCTATAGTCCCAGCTACTCAGGAGGCTGAGGCAGGAGGATTGCTCAAGCTGAAGAATTTGAGGTTGCAGTGAGCTATAAGACCATGGCTACCCAGGGTGATAGAGTGAGATTCTGTTTCAAAAAAAAAAAAGCTAGAGAAGGAAAATGGGCTGTAGGCCCTCCTTTCCTCTTAATGTGAGGATAAGAACTGAGTATAACAGTTGTGCTGAGTATTAACTCGGGCACCAGGGGGCACCAATTCCCCAGTGCTGTAAGGAGGGGAAGAGCAGGGCTTATCTTGTCCCTCTTTTCCTAAGCTAACCAGAACAGCCTTCTAGACTTATGGCCTAGATCACCTTGAGTCTAGACAGCATTATGATAACTGGGATAGATGGGTACGAGACATGTCAGTGATATCCTCACCTGGGAGCTCATAGCCTCCAGTATTACTGAGAACATCTAAAAAGGACAGAGTTGGCTCAGCGCCTGTGGCTCAACGGGCTAAGGCGCCAGCCACGTACACCTGAGCTGGCGGGTTCAAATCCAGCCGGGGCCTGCCAAACAAAGACAGCTGCAACCAAAACATGGCTGGGCGTTGTAGCGGGCGCCTGTAGTCCCAGCTACTTGGGAGGCAGAGGCAAGAGACTCGCTTGAGCCCAGGAATTGGAGGTTGCTGTGAGCTGTGATGCCATAGCACTCTACCCAGGGTGACAGCTTGAGGCTGTCTCAAAAAATAAAAAATAAAAATAAAAGGGACAGAGTAT
>CAUYON010152712.1:0-14910 GCA_963573935.1 Arctocebus calabarensis | reverse complement strand
AAATATAACTAGGTAACTAGTAGCTCAGAAACAACCTCACACACACTAACTCCCCACCCAGGGTAACTATGTCCTGACCTCTAACTGCATAGATTAGCCTCACCTGAGTTCGACTATCTCTAAGTATCTCTAAGCTGTCATTATACAGCACACAAAAACATGCAACAGGGTGGCGCCTGTGGCTCAGTGAGTAGGGCACCAGCCCCATATACAAAAGGTGGTGGGTTCAAACCCAGCCCCAGCCAAACTGCAATAAAAAAATACCTTGGCATTGTGGCGGGCACCTGTGGTACCAGCTACTTAGGAGGCTGACGCAAGAGAATCACCTAAGCCCAGGAGTTGGAGGTTGCTGTGAGCTGGGATAACACAGCACTCTACCGAGGGCGACAAAATGAGACTGTCTCTAAAAAATTAGAAAAAAAAATGCAACAACAAAAATGAACACCACTTAGCAAGACACTGCCACACACTGACATGAGCACAGCTGTAAGATGCTGATATGCAAGGTTAGGAAACCTTACCAAGTTCTTTGAACATTGCTGCCAATGTAAGTGCATGGTGGCAAATTTATAGACGTAATTGTCATGATAGCTCTAATGGTTATTCTAGAAAGAGAGTTCCAGCATTGCTTTGAAGGATGGACTGGGTAATGGCTTCAGTGCACAACTTCCTAAGGGCTGGACATCAAAGGTGACCGTAGTGATGCTCAGCAATGAGGTATGTAGCACTTTTTCTAGGATGAGTTTGCACATGTAATTGTCAGACCTCATATGTCCACCCAATAACTCTATCCCCAAGACATGGCAGGTTCTGCAATGGAACAGACCACATTTTCTATTACCTCTTCCCACTCCATCATTCACATAGATGCTCAAAAAAAGAATTGGGTGGCACTAACCGACATGGATTAGATGACCTCAAAGTCAAAGTGTCGAAACTTAGCATGAAGTTCACTGAGCAGAGGCTGGATAGAAGCATGTTAAAATATTCTAGAGTGGATTTGGTTTTAAATAATACAAGAAGTTAATATACTAAAGTGCAAGAATATAAATAACTACACTTCATGTCTGCCTCATGAGATATTACGTCTTAGGTATTTAATTTAAAAGTCACACTGAACATTATGTTTTAATTAATGAACCTTGCTTCACAAGGCAATGAGGAGCATTTATGCCAATTAGCATCAGGTTTGTCTCTTATACACATGTCCTTTAATTCTGCACTTGCACACCAGGGTGAGGGGAGAAAAACTGCACCAATTTTCACTTGATGCATATGGGCTTTTTCACTCACTGATAACACACATTTTGTCATCTCCCTGCCAAATGAATGTCTCTGTTATCTGTAGACACCATTCCTTGACCTATGACCATGGTAAATCCAATTTCCTTTATAACAGAAACAATAAGAATGCCCCCAGCAGCTCCCCAAGCCTTCCCATCTTGTATAGCTTATGTAAGGAAGGTGCCAAATCTGTAAACAGCAGCTACTCCACGAGACTGGCCCAGGACAGTCAGCCCTGCAGGTGAAATTCTTGCAGACCTCAGCACAGTGCCGCAGTCAGCCCACCAGGGGAAATTCTTGGTTCCAGCATTACCGGCTGCGAAATCTTAACGAGTCATTTCACCTCTCTCAGCTTTAGCTTCTTTACATGTAAAATTGGACCATTAATAGCACCCACCTTACAGGATGTTGGGAGGATAAAATGAACCATGTACAGCACTTAGGAGAGGATCCAGCATTTGGAAAGCATTCGGTAAAATGAGTGTCTGCCTTGACTCTGCCTCCAACACATCCGCTTTCCTGTCAGTCTTTGCCGCAATCCCACAGACCCAAATGTTCCTACAGGGTTTGTTTTGCTTTGTTTTGTTCTGCTTTTTGCAGGCCATCCCCCTTCCTTGCCAGATTCTTCACGAGCCAAGTGCCCAGGACGCTGACGGGCCGCACTGATTGGCTCACACTCTTCCTCACCTGGCTGCCACAGGCTGGGCTGCAGAGGGATAAACAGTGTGCCTTGGGACTCTCCTGAGAAGAGAAGGGTAGGAAGCGACTGCCCAGACGAGAGATCTGAACCGACCCATGATCCCTGGGGCAGGCAGCAACACAAACGCACATCAACAAAGCGGTGGTGTTAGAGAGGAGGATGAAAAGCAGGACCCACTGGTCCAGGCTGGGGTCACCTCAGGGGAGTCCAGGCAAAAAGGGAAATGTCCCACCAGGTATGCAGGCACATGAGACTCCATTCAAGCAAACAGCTGGCACCAATCAAGCTGGGGCCTTCCTTAAGTTATGGGAAGGTAGAAGAACAGGAATCAATATTGACTGAGGTCTATTTTGTACAAGATTTGGACAAGGCAGCATTATGAGCCACTCCACACCTTTTGGGGGCAAAACACGATTGTAAGAGGGACTTTACCCAACAAATGCAACCAGTGTAACATGGTTTCTTGTACCCTCGATGAATCCCCAACAATAAAAAAAAAAAAAAAAAGAAAGAAAGAAAAAGAAAAAGAGAGGAAGAAATCGTGGTTCAGAGAAGCCAGAGAATGAAGTCAAGGTCACACAGTGGTGAAGTGATAGGTAAGCTCCCCTCACCAGGTTAGAACCTCTGCCCTCTCAGAGCCCAGGAGCCACCCAGGGGGCTGAGCAGGAAACCAAAGCTCGTCCTCAGGCAAGGAGGAGAATCCAAAAGCCAGCTCCTTCTTTAGAGTGGGCACAGGGAGAAATAGAATGGCGGACAGAGGTCTCCAGATCAGCTCAGCACTCAGCCGGGTCGAGGAGGGGTGTGGTCCAGGGTGTGGGTGGGGTTGGTTCTGAAGGTGGGGACCAAAGGAGATCATTTGACGAGATGGCGATGGCAGGAAGTAAAGCCACAGCATCCGGGATAAAGGCATTGGCTATGGTCATGGAACAAGGAAATCCGTTGGCTCACCTGGTGTCTTGACAAAGATTTTTGCTTGATTTCAGAACCTTCTGCTGGACCCGCCTGATACTTTGTAAAATCCACTTTCAGCAAAAAGCCTTGCTAAGTCGGTTTAGCAAAAATCTCTGACCATCGATAATTGATCACCCTCAGTATCTGATCAAGTTCCTCGTCCTCCACCATCTCCCAAGTGATGTCTGCTCACCCTGGCCTGTCTTTGGGAAGAATCCTGTTAGGTCGGTTTAGCCAGAATCCTCCTTACCCCAGAAGTTTCCTCTTAGCAATTTTCCCTCCACCGACCCACCTGCTCCTCGGCTATCACTTCCCACTGCCCATGCTGGACTCAGACTTGAGCCCAGTCTCTCTACCCATTGCAAGACCCGATTGCAGTGGTCCTGGTAAAGTCTTCCTTGCCATGCTCCAACAAGGATCATCGAATAATTTTTTTCTTTAAATTTCAACAAAAGATTTTGACCTCACTAGCTCTAAGCTCCAAATCACTGAACTAGCCAGACCACCTGAGGCTACAGATGACAAAGCACAACACGCAGAGAGAGCAGAAGAGGGTCGTGGGGTCAGAAAAGCCTTTGTTTAAACAGGACCCAGCATGATGGACAGCAGCCCTTAGCTCTGTGTAACAGAGTCCACATCGGTTTCTTATTAAGACAAAATAGAACAAAGTGAGAGGAAAGTCACAGAACTCGTGCAAAGAACGAGTCCCAGAGGGGAAGGCAAAGAAGGTGAGGAGGAAAGATACGAAGGCTGGGGAGCCACCTTACACAGGGGCCAGAGGCAGCATCTAACTAAATGACTCACACGTCGCTGGGGGCAGGCTGGGCCAGACCCAGGGTGTACTAATGGGACAGCACTGGAACCCAACCAGCGGACACCCTAGAGAGGTTCTATCGAAGCCTCCTGGCTGTTCCACCTGCATCATCACCTCCCCTGAGCTGTGGCCCCCTTTGGACATGACACGTCTCTGGTAAGGCACCTGCTTTGTGAGGGGCCCCAGGGGACGCAGCTCCCAGTTCCCATCACACCCAGCTGAGGATCCCATCAGAGCTGGCATTTCACTCCATCTTTGTTAAATGACTTCTACGCACATCCCTGCCTACAGTCATGGGCTAGATCCGATGACCTCTCAGAGTCCACGGAGTGGCAGCCTTCTTATCATATAGGAGCGCAAGCTCATGAGCATCCTCCCAGGTCACCCTTTCCACCTTCCACTCACTCGGGGACTGGCAGTCTGTGCTCTTTCCAAAGGACCACGCTGCCATCTGCTGGCAGGACGGACACACGGGCGGCCCTGGGATGTCTCTGTGCCCACCTTGCAGGGTGTATGGATATTCCCAAAGCTAGATCTCCGGAGGAGCGCCCTCATGACCCTTGGCATGCGACGCTGTCAGCCGTGGAAACCCCAGGCTCTTTTCTTTATGGTTTTCAAGCCATCTCCCAGGACCGGTCCTCCTTTTCTTCAAAACTCTTTCTCTTGTTCAGAAAACACGTGCTCTCCACCACCCCGCCTGGGCGTAGTGCAGACTCCTCTAGCCCTCAGGTTAAGAAAAGAGCATGCAGTGGTGGAGACAGACAGACGCCTTCCCCTCCACGGCTCAGCCCTTCCCAGGGGCTTCACTGCAGATCACAAGGCCAGATCACAAGGCCCAAGCAGGCTTGTTAGATTTTCTAGAGAAAAAAAATGTGTTATATGTTTGCTTCACATTTAACAACTCAGAAACAAGGCTCAGCGCCTGTGGCTCAGCGGGTAGGGCTCCAGCCACATGCACCAGGGCTGGTGGGTGCGAACCCAGCTTAGGCCTGCCAAACAACAATGGCAACTACAACAAAAAAAAAAATAGGCATTGTGGCGGGTGCCTATAGTCCCAGCTACTTGGGAGGCTGAGGCTGTGATGCCATGGCACTCTACCGAGGGCAACATAGTGAGACTCCATCTCAAAAAAAAAAAAAAAAAAAAACTCAGAAACAAAGATGCATCTTAGAGTCACAATAACTCTGTGTGAAAACCTTCTTACACACTTTCTGAGGATATCAAGAAACCACCAACATCAATTCATCTCCCTTGAAAGAGGGGAACTATATTCCATGTGAACTAGATGTCAATAAAGCTGCAATCCAGTTTTATAACGGCATCTTGGATAGGGTTGGAGGACTCTAGCATGCACACAGAGCTGCTATTCCAGGACACCTCCACTGGCGCTTTCTCATCCAGTCCTCACAACCAAACAAAAGGAAGACGCCACCAAAAATCTCACAGAACAGAGGGGAGTTGGGACCTCAGAGGGGTTGTGTTAACACCCGAGGACGCATAGCTGCTGGGAACCCACACTCCTAGCCAGGATAACAGTGTTCTTTCACACGTTACTTCTATAAAGGAAAAAACATTTCCTTTGTAAGGAAATAACAAACTTGCTCTTTTGATTTAAAAAGAATTATGTTACGAAACAAATTATCCTTTAACAGGTGAGTGTATAAACAAACTGGTGTCATCTGTACAATAGAATATTATACAATGCTAAAACTAAATGTGCTATCAAACCAGGAAAAGACATAGATGCATCTTAAATACATATTTCTAAGCGAGAGAAGCCAGTCTGAAAAAAATCTACATGCTGTATGATTCCAATTATACGATATCTGGAAAAGGCAAAACTATAGAGACAGTTACAAAAGATCAGTGGTTGCCAGGAGCTTGCAGAGAAGCAGGGAGTTTGAATAGGTGAAGCCCGGGGGGAGGTTTTCAGGTGATGAAACCATTCTGTATGATTCTATAATTGTGGATACATGACACTCTGCATTTATCAAAACCTATTGAAACTTCCAGCACAAAGCATGAACCTTAATGTATGCAAATTGAAAAAAATCATTTAGGAAGTCAAAAGAAGCCCAGAATGGAATGCAGTTTGCAAGAAAATGATATAACTATATTATACGTGTGGAACAATCTCAGTGAAAGGAGTTGACGGGGGAAGAGGGGGGGCACGCGGTGGGGAGTTGCTGACCTAAGTAACTTTGGAAATAAATGGGTGAATTCTGTAAAACCAAAGCAAACAGAGCTGCATATAAACGCTGTTCTCAGTTGTTAGGGCCATCCCCTCAGTGGTGCAGGCTATCTTAGTATCTCTGGACATGTGCACTAGAGGTGGCTAGCAGGAGCTGGGGTTCTCACTGATAGAGCAGGACGTTACAGATGAGCACAGGCGGGTGACCGTCACTGGCAGGTGAGGACGTCACTATGAATTCATGATTAGCTTAATACGGATAGTTACATATAAAACATTTAAAGACATGAGTGCATATATATATATAAATGAACACACGTGGGTTCATATGCCTGCACACACATCCATGCTCTTTACTCAGAGGATTACATGCAGTGAAAATCCAGCAGCAAAGAACTGGCTGGTGACTAGATCTTGGTTTTAAAAAACCTTTCTCCAGTAAAAGGAACTAGGGCACCCTGAAGAAATGGTTAGTTCTAGAACTGGGGCAAGAAATACGTAAGATAAGCCTGGAACATCAAGTAGAGCTGAAAGGTAAAGAAGCAGTTTAAACTCACACACAATGGAGATACAGCAAAGTTATGCAGGGGACAACACAAGGAGCTGCCAATGCCCACAGCTGAAACAATTTGAGAACTAAATACAGTAGTATTACTTATAACCCAAAATGTAAAATAATATCCAAAAATCTATATAGATATAAAGAAATATATGTGGGAAAGAGACAAATCTGTTCAAAAGAATTCCAAATAATTGATGTGGACACCATGGCCTCAAGAAGGCTGAGCATAACTTCCCACTGCTTAAGTATGGGCTATGTACCTTCCAAAAAGTATAGTATGAAAAGAAAGGTCAGAACAGTGACTTTCCAATGGAGAAATGCAACAAACTCTACCTTAGCCAGGTGACCAAAGTCAACATCAATGGCGAAAAGTCATGCCGATGATACATACACTTGAAATGATGTGTAAAAATGAGACTTCAGCTCCAGGGTCTTCCTTCTGAAAGCCTAGAACCACAGTCTAATCCTAAGAAAAACATGAGGAAAATCCATTGCACAAACTACTTCACCACTGCTGTCAAAGGTCATCAAAACTGTCAAGGTCATCAAAAACAAAAAAGTCTAAGAAACAATTAAATAGAATGGATGGCAGACAGCAGGAGCCGGGCACAGTGCAAGGAGACCTGACAACTAAACGTAATAGGTGATCCTGGATGGCATCCTGGAACAGAGAAAGGTTAGATAAAAACTGAGGAAATCTAAATAAGGGATGGTCTTTACTTACTAACAGTGTATCAGCATTTGTTCATTAATTGTGACAAACGTACATACTAACACACAATGTTAATGATAATAGAAACTGGGTGTGGGCGTAAAGAAATTCTCTCTGTACTGTCCTCATAATAACTCTAAAACTGTTCTAAACAATAAAGTTTGTTTTTTAAAATAATGATACAGGAAAATTGGGAGTTGTTTAGGAAGGACGAAATAGATAATAAAACAGAATTTAAAACAGAATATATTTAAACTTAAAATATTCAATTTAAAACAGAATATATTACCTCTCCCTGTAAAGAATAGAGGTACCCTGTCATGATAAACCATCAGCGCTTACTGAGTGCCGGGCAGTTTGATCTGTGCACATCTTTTCTCTAAATCTGCACAAGTAAGTCAGGTGCAGTGGCTCATGACTCTAATCCTAGCACTTTGAGACAGGAAGCTCACTTGAGGCCAGCCTGGGCAACATAGACTCTGTCACTACCAAAAAAAATTAAAACTTAGCCAATCACAAGTAAGTCAGGTGCAGTGGCTCATGACTCTAATCCTAGCACTTTGAGACAGGAAGCTCGCTTTAAGACCAGCCTGGGCAACACAGACTCTGTCACTACCAAAAAAAATTAAAACTTAGCCAATCACAGTGGTGCACACTTGTAGTCCCAGCTACTTGGAGGGCTGAGGATTACTTGAACCTAAGGAGTTCAAGACTACACAGAGCTCTACTCACACCACTGCACTCCAGCCTGGATGACAGAGCAAGGTCCTATCTCTTAAAAAGGAAATTTTAACAAAAGTTTTTAAATCCTCAGAAATATGCTATCAGTAGATACCATGACTCCCCACATTTTGTAAAGGACAAAACAGGAAGTTAGAGAGGATAGACAGTCTGCCCAACCAAGGTTACTGGTAAGGAAAAAGTGGCACTGGATTCAATTCTGCTCCACCATCCACACTCTGCTGTAAATTTGTATGAAATATCTTCATCTATCAAAAAATATATTTTATTGCGTATTCTGTGCCCAATCCTGAGAAATAGCTAGTTTTGGACCCCAAGGAATGACAGGTTTACTTGGAGGGACATGGAAAAAGTTAAATTTTAGAAAGGGAATATGAATTACAGTTTGTGAAGGAAATACATGAAAAAGAAACAGAGCAGGCACTTCCTGCTGGAGCATGGAGAGACTTGGGACTTGCACTAGATTCTGAAGACAGGAAGGCATTAGAAGACTGGAGGACTTAAGGCAGCGCTGGGGATGTAACAGTTTCTGCCTGCTTCAAAGAGCCCTGGCCCAAGAGCTGCAAGACCAGGACGTGGAGTGATGTTGGTTTTGGCCTTTGAGCTGAACCTCATATGATCCCATCCAAGGCTCTTTAAAAAAGGGATATTTAAATTCCACTCTAACAATTAAAACACAGACAAAGAGATTCCCAACCAAGTGACCAAGTGTGTCTTTTGCAGCTTCTCCTTTCAGAGTGTGCAATGACAACACCTAATCCCTAGGTGTATGTGAGGGCTGCTCAATAGCCATTGTCTCTTCAGAGGGGTCACCTGGCCACCAGGCTGCCAGGAGTGGGGCAGCAACTGCGTGCCTGTTAAGAAGCTCGCAGTGTAGTGAGAGGCCACAGCTGCTGCCCAAGAACCAATTTCAGGCCACACATGATTTTGTTTTGTTTTGTATAATGTTAAATTGATTATGAATGTCTAAAAACAGGGATATGCCATACACACACAATTTCATCTCCTCTTTAAAATCCCATTTCATTTTTCCCTATGAGAATGACCAAAAGGCTGGAGATGAGACTTCCTGCCTCCTTCAGTAGAGTCCTGCTTCCCATTCATCATAGCGACTCCCACTGGCTGTAAATAACCCATTATTACCCTACCCACTTGGCCACTGCTGGTTCTGCTGCTTTTTAAACTTTGCATTACCAAATCTAGCACAGATATAGAAAACCACATAATTGGAGCTTATTGAATTACAGTGAAGACGCTAACCACAACCCCAAGACATTCCACTTTCTTCTGGCCTAAACTCTTGCTGTGAGAAATTCTGATGACAATCTAATAGTTACTACAAGTTACTAGGTATTTTGTCTGAATACTAGAAGATTTATTTTTTCTTTTTCTTTAAACTACAATAATTTTATCATAATATGTTCTGTTGACCATTCTGGCTATATTCACTTTGTTAAGGGGGTGTGCCTATTCAAAGTGTAGTTTTAACTTTTTTTTCCTTTATCTCAGGAATGTTTTCTTGTATTATAGTTTTTACTATTCTGTTCTTTTGCTTTAGTTTTCTTCTTTGGAAAAACCTATTATACAAATGCTAATGGTTTTACCTGTATTTGATGCTTTCTCCTAAATTCTTTCTATTCATTTGGGTTTTGTTTTTTTTTTTTTCATTTCCTTCTTATTCATAGTCTACTTAAGACATCATGAGTCTTGTTTTCCTCCTACTTTAGTTTTCACTATTTTAAATGACTGGTGTCTTCTCATTCTTTCCTGAGTTCTCTTAATTAATTTCTCAGCTTTTCTAATTGTCTTTTGTGTGTTGTTCTTGCACACACTATTCTTAAACCTGTAAATGTGTTTCGAACGTTATGATTTTCATTCACTTCGTGGGCATATTTCTGCACTTTCATCTACAATGTCATTCTGCATCTTATTTTCCTAGTTCGTATAGCATAGTACCTCAACGTTTTTCTGTTTTTCAGAACTTCTGGGAGGCGTTCTAGACCTGCCTTTTTGTTGATTTTGTGAAGTGTTCAAAAATACAATACTTTCTGAGACCTCCTGGCTCTGTTCCCTCGGAATGAACCTTATTTCTTGGTTGTCTCTGCTGCACCTATCCTGCTCTCGTTTGGGTCTCATCCCTTAGTTGAAGGGTTTGTCCTGGGATGCTGACTTCTTGAGTCCCTGCAGGCTTTACATACTCACAAGAAGTGCAAACCACTCCCAGTTTGGGGGGCTGCCCTCAAATGCCTCACTGAGATTTTGAGCTCCCGATGGCTATTTTGGGGTTCTGTTCTCAGGTCCACGGGACATCCCATCACTTTCTTCGACTCCTTTCCTGCACAGATGCTGGTGACACACTGGTTAGTCTTCACCTGCTCGTGTTAAGTGTTTGGAGAGTTGCTCTTCACCCATACTTGGTATAGCTCTCATCCACGAATTTTGTTTTGCCATCCCAGTTTCTCTGGGTTTTTATCTGGAGAGATGTGGAGAGATTCAAACACAACGGCACAACTGCCATCCACCTTGCCAGAATGTGCATTTGATTGATCCTATGAATTTTCTCATCTCTGCACTCCAGCTACTTCCAGGAACCAGCAACCACAGTATCAGCTTTAAACCCTCCACAGCCCTCCCAATACCTGCCCCTCCCCCTACAAGCCAACAGTCCTGGAGCTGATGCTTGAAAGGGGCCACAAAGTGCTTCGCGCAGGGTCTTCATGCTGCTGCCAGTGTAAACCCCCCGCTACCAGGAGACACCAAGGGCAACACCTCTCCCATGACTTGTTGGTACAAACTGGTTTCCTTTCACACTTGTTCACGTCTAACCCAGAATGAGCCTGGTGAGAAATGATACCAGTCACATCCTTCAGGCTGGAAAAGCACTGAGAGCTGGGGTGGCAAGGCCAGGTCTCTCTCACCGGCAGGTGTCACAGATTCACCAGAGGGTGAATAAGCTTCCCAGAAGCCAGCCCCTGGGGTGTTCACAGCAGGGACCTTCATCTGTCCCCTTCCTTGAATCCTCACTACCTTGTACATAAAACTTCACTAGGGAATAAAGTGAGTGAGACAAAGAAACAAAATCAGCTTCCCCGGAGTTATTCTATAAATTTAGCATCATGCCCATTTTACCACACAACATTTTTTTTTTTTGAGACACAGTCTCAAGCTGTCACCCTGGATAGAGTGCTGTGGCATCATAGCTCACAGCAACCTCCAATCCCTGGGCTCAAGGGAGTCTCCTGCCTCTGCCTCCCAAGTAGCTGGGACTACAGGCGCCCACCACAATGCCCGGCCATTTTTTGGTTGCAGCCATGACTGTTGTTTGGCGGGCCCAGGCTGCATTCGAACCCGCCAGCTCAGGTGTACGTGGCTGGTGCCTTAGCCTGTTGAGCCACAGGTGCCGAGCCCCACACAACATTTTTTTATCATTTATTTAAAAATGAAGAACGATGATTTTTTTTAATTTACATTTTTTATTTCCGCATCTTCCCCTGAGCTCTGACACATTAGAGTTTTATTCTGGTCCTCCATCTTTGTGGGGCCATCTTGCCTAGTTTACATCTCTTAGACTTACTGCCAAGATGATGCAGGTCCAGGCAGGAAACTCCAGGCACTGGCACCTGTTAACTTTCCTTCTCAGGCTCAAGTCAATTAAACCAAACTTTGCTCTGAGACTGCATTGGGAAGTAACAAGCTTAACAGCCTGTTGATGATGAACAAACAATGGAGTTGCTGTCACACTTGAGTTACAGTCTGTCTCAACTCCAAGTGTGATTCACCTTTCCCATTCCTGAGAAAGGAAAGCCTCTGGGATACCAAAGAATATGACAGTCTGAGTCCTAAGGGGGATCTTCCCTTCCAGAGGGATGATAGATGAGAAACATGATTAATACATTCTATTAGTTGGAGAGAAATTTCTCTTTCAGGTCCCATCTTATGGTACATATTAGAAATATGAGCAAGTATGGACAAAAAAGCATTTGAGAATTGATGTTTGATGAAACAAAATATATCCTCTTATTGGAAGGCATGCTTGTGGCTTTCCTGGCAGTCTTAGCAATATAACCTGAGAAGCAAGAGTGTATCTTGCTTCCTCCCACATAGCAAGTAGGAATCAATGATCCTTGAGAGGAAAAAAAAAAAAAAAAGGAGGGGGGAAAGAAAAGAAAAATAAAAGCAAATTTAAAAAAAAATAAATGTTGGCTAGTTTGCTTTTAGGCATTCTGTCAATTTAGTCACTTTTCTTGCTACATTTTCTTTGCCGCCACTCTAGTTCTGAATGACAAATATAGATTGGTTCATTTCATTTTCTGCTCCCCTCAGGTGGAGAAATTCACTGGGCATTGACAACCATGCTTTGGTGAATGGCTTATATTTGTTTATTTGTCAAAGCCACTCAAATTCAAGACATGGATTAAGATGTAAGGAGAGGATTCTGAGAAGGTGGAACAGTAGAAAGTACCAGGAATCTGCTAAATAGTAAGTGCACTGGCTGAATCTGCCTGATATACTACTTTGGAACTCTGAAGTCTATTGAAGACTGGCAATCTCCATGGAAAGTCTTAGACAGTAAACTGAAGTTGATTTCAGTCAATTTTAGCTCTTAGCATAGCGGCAAATATCTATCCTCCACCACAGGCCCTTGGCAGGGCAGCTACTCACATGTTCATAAAGCAACCTGTGCACAGCTTACAGGAGCTGGAATAAGCAAAAGAGACTTTGCTGTTCAAATATCAGGGGCCTGTGCTCTGATCACTGATTGATGCTTCTGATTACAGAAGTGCAGAAAAAGAGGTGGGCAGCTATTGTTTCACATCTCCCTATTGTAGGAAACCCCTCCTTCTCCTCAGTCTAAAGTGACTTCCAGGGGACTTAAAGGGCCCTTTTTTCTCCCTTCCTTTTAAGACTAGAACATTCAAAAATAACTGCACATATGGGGAAAATTTAAAAATGAATGCACATGCCCAGGAAAAGGATCAGGCTCAGAGAAGACCTGAAGTTTCACCTCAGGCTGACCTTGACACAGAGTTCACCTACAAAAACAAGAAATAATAGTAATAACAAACAATAAAAGTAACAAAAACCAGCAAATTCTAGGGAAAGGAGAGACTCTATCTCAAATGTCCAATTTTCAACAAAAACTCACTAGGTGTACAAAGAAATAGGAAAGTATAGTTCATTCAAAGGGGGTAAAAAATCAACAGAAAGCCCTGATGGTAGATATACTAGACAAAGATTTTAAAACAACTTGCTTAGGCCAAGCACAATGACTCACACCTGTCATCCTAGCACTTGGGAGGCCAAGGCAGATGGATCGCCTGAGTTCACAAGTTCGAGACCACCCTGAGCAAGAGTGAGACTTCGTCTCTAAAAATAGCTGGGCATTGTGGCAGGCGCCTATCATCCCAGATACTCGGAGGCAAGAGAATCACTTGAGCCTAGGAGTTTGAGGTTGCTGTGAGCTATGACACCATGGCACTCTTCCAAGGGCAACAAAGTGAGACTCTGTCTCAAATTTTAAAAAAAGAAAACTTGCTTAAAGATGCTGGAAGAACTCAAGAGACATGTAGAGCAAGTCATAAAAAACAACATTTTGGGGAAAAGGAAAATATAAATAGATAGAAAACCTAAAAAGAAACCAAAAAGAAATTTGGGAGCTGAAAAGTATAGTAAGTGAAATGAAAACTTCACTAAAAGGATTCAAAGGCAGATTTGAGTAGGGAATCGGAGAATTTGAAATTTGAAGATGGGACAATGGAAATTTTCAAGTCTGAGAAACATAAAGAAAAAGATTAAAGTGAAGAAAGCTTAGGGGACCTGTGCGAGTTCATTATTATTAGACTTACTGTGCAAGAAATGCTTAAAGGAATTCTGCAAGGTGAAATGAAAGGACATTAGATAGTAACTCAAACCAATGAAAAGAAATAAAGATCTAGAAAACAACAAAACAGGCAATTATAAAAGCTAGCACTATTATAACAATAGTTTGTGGATTTTTTTGTTTTCTACATGATTTAATTGACACTTTCAAAAGAAAACAATTAGTCTAAAAGCTAGTATTATTGTTTTATTTATTTATTAGTTTCAGACAGAGTCTCTCTCTTTTGCCCAAGCACTGGAATACAGTGCCAACATCATAGCTCACAACAACCATGAACTCCTTGGCTCAGGCAATCCTCCTGCCTCAGCCTCCAGAGTAGCCAGGACTATAGGCACAAGCCACTACACATGGCTTTGGTGTGTGTGTGTGACAGGATCTCACTATATTGCTCGAGCTGGTCTCAGACTTCTGGTCTCAAGCGATCCTCCACCTTGGCCTCTCAAAGTGCTAGAATTATAGGTATGAACTACTATGCTCAGCCTATTATTATTTAAAAATAAAAGATATGTTAATGAGACTAGGCCAGGCACAGGGGGCTCACACCTATAATACTAACACTTTTGAAGGCCAAGGTGGGAGGACTGCTTGAAGCCAAGAGTTTGAGACCAGCCTGAGCAAGAGTAAGACCCTATCTATACCAAAAATAGAAAGTAAGCTGGGTGTGGTGGTGTGAGCCTAGTCCAGCTACTTGGGAAACTGAGGCAAGAGGACTGTCCAAGCCCAAGAGTTTGGGGTTGCAGAGAGCTATGATGATGCCACTGTACTGTAGCTGTGATAACAAGCAAGACCCTCTCTAAAAAAAAAAGAAAAATCAATGAGACTAGTTTTAAAAAGAATATAGCTGGCTCGGCGCCTGTGGCTCAACGGACTAAAGCGCCAGCCACGTACACCTGAGCTGGCAAATTCGAATCCAGCCCAGACCCACCAAACAACGACGGCTGCAACCAAAAAATGGCCGGGCGTTGTGGTGGGCACCTGTAGTCCCAGCTACTTGGGAGGCGGAGGCAGGAGACTCGCTTGAGCCCAGGAATTGGAGGTTGCTGTGAGCTGTGAAGCCACAGCACTCTTATCCAG